>JAFMOC010000064.1:2427500-2725000 GCA_019802505.1 Corydoras sp. C115 | reverse complement strand
TTGTACCATCCTTCACCAGAGTTATCTTTTGTACATAAAGCCAGTAATAAACGGATCGTCCTTGTCGAATTCCAGAGGATTGTTTGCGATGTTTCCATTTGTTGAAGGATGGAGCGTCGGCTCGTCGTTCTGAAGCCTGCTTTTGTACTGAAGTGTAGAACAAACCATCACCACTTTTTTTGGTAATAAACGTTTGAGCACCGTAGGCTGCAAAACTCATCTGTGTCGTGTTTGTTGTGTTCCAAACGCTCCGGAGGGTCCAGCTTTAATTAAAAAAATGATCAGGTTCTAAAACAAGGGCTGGTTTAGTGATTAGCATGTTCTCCTCTCAGCGCTAGGGATTCCCGGTTCCGAATCCCCATCTGGGTGGACTTTCCATGTCCTCCCCGTGTCCGTGTGGGTTTCCTCCGGGTTCTCCGGTTTCCTTCCACAGTCCAAAAACATGGATCAAGTCAACTGAGTTCTCCAAATTGCCCCATATAGAGTGTGTCTGTGTGAGTGAGTGTGTCCAACGATAGATTGGTGTCCTGTCCTGGGTGTATCTGCCCAGTGCCCGAAACGTTCTCCCCTGGATGGGCATGAAGAACCCCCCCCCCTCCCATGACCCTAATAGAAGATAAAGCGGAAGATAATAAATGAATGAATAAAAGAAGGGCGGCACGGTGGCTTAGTGGTCAGCATGTTCTCCTCTCGGCGCTGGGATTCCAGGTTCAAATCCCCATCTGGGTGGAGTTTCCATGTTCTCCCCGTGTCCGTGTCGGTTTCCTCCGGGTTCTCCGGTTTCCTTCCACAGTCCAAAAAACATGGATCAATTGAGTTCTCCAAATTGCTCCATATAGAGTGTGTATGTGTGAGTGAGTCTGTGCCCAGCGATAGATTGGCACCCTGTCCTGGGTGTATCTAACCAGCACCCGAAAAGTTCTCCCCTTGATGGACATGGGGAACCCCCCACGACCCTAATAGAGGTAAGATAATGGATGGATGGAGGTTTTAAAACATGACTGAATGGGAAATGCTTAAGTGATAAAGTGATCTGTTTTGTCTACAGTGTTTACACACAGGAACGTGTCCTCCACATTTAACCCATCTGTGCAACACACACACACACACACACACACACACACACTGAGTGAGGTGAGGACACTCACACAGACACACAAACACACTATATATATATATATATATATATATATATATATATATATATATATATATATATTATTGTATATACTATAAGGTATAAGTATATATATATATATATATAGTGTGTGTGTATATGTGTTTACGTTTCTGGGGTTGGGCAGATACACACAGGACAGGGCATCAATTTATCTTTTTTTGGACTGTGGCGCCATCTAATGTTGTAACTTTATATAACATCGAGTTTTTCTATTACACACACTGTGATGTATATTAAACATTCATTCATGTATTAATTCATTATCTCCCGCTTTATCCTCTATTAGGGTCGCGGTGGGGTTCCCCATGCCCATCCAGGGGAGAACATTTCGGGCGCCGGGCAGATACACCCAGGACAGGGCACCAATACATCTCTGGGAACACACTCACTCACACAGACACACACGCATAAACACTCTATATGGGGCAATTTGGAGAACTCAATTGACTTGATCCATGTTTTTGGACTGTGGGAGGAAACCGGAGAACCCGGAGGAAACCCATGCGGACACGGGGAGAACATGGAGACTCCACCCAGATTGGGATCCGAACGCTGAGAGGCGAACGTGCTAAACCACTAAGACACCGTGCCGCCCCACTTCAATACAATCAATCGCTAATTTAAATCTGATTGGCTGAGCCATGACATTATTGACAATAACACACACCTCTGAGTGCTTCACATTGGTATCAACGTGTGAAATCCAATACATTATTTTAAATCATGTATCAGAAATGGAACTACAGATTAATACAAACAGCGAGCTGATCTCTGATAAGTTTATAAACTGTGTTCTGTAATTTGGCCACCAGATAATTTGGAAACCAGAATCCTGTTACTCAGCGACCAGTTTGGTAATAATTTTTTCTTTGAATAAACAAATTTAGGGCGGCACGGTGGCTTAGTGGTTAGCACATTCTCCTCTCAGCACTAGGGTTTCCCGGTTCGAATCCCCATCTGGGTGGAGTTTCCATGTTCTCCCTGTGTCCGCGTGGGTTTCCTCCGGGTTCTCCGGTTTCCTCCCACAGTCCAAAAACATGGATCAATTCAATTGAATTCTCCAAATTGCCCCATATAGAGTGTGTCTGTGTGAGTGAGTGTGTGCCCAGTGATGGATTGGCGCCCTGTCCTGGGTGTATCTGCCCAGCACCCGAAACGTTCTCCCCTGGATGGGCATGGGGAACCCCACCGCGACCCTAAAAGAGGATAAAGCGGGAGATAATGAATGAATGAATAAACAAATTTATTAAATTACAAATTTATTACATTTATTAAAAAGTTTTATTACTGTGTGTTTGTAACGGTTTTAAAAAAGCATTAACGAGGTTGGGCGGCACGGTGGCTTAGTGTTTAGCACGTTCTCCTCTCAGCACTAGGGATTCCCGCTTCGAATCCCCATCTGGGTGGAGTTTCCATGTTCTCCCCGTGTCCGTGTGGGTTTCCTCCGGGTTCTCCGGTTTCCTCCCACAGTCCAAAAACATGGATCAAGTCAATTGAGTTCTCCAAATTGCCCCATATAGAGTGTGTCTGTGTGAGTGAGTGTGTGCCCAGCGATGGACAGGCGCCCTGTCCTGGGTGTATCTGCCCGGCGCCCGAAACGTTCTCCCCTGGATGGGCATGGGGAACCCCACCGCGACCCTAATAGAGGATAAAGCGGGAGAGAATGAATGAATATTACAGTGTGTTTGTAACCGTTTTATAAAAGCAATAACGAGGTTGTGTATTATTGTGAATAAATCACAGTAAAGTGTGGTAACGGGACTCCGCTATGCATCATGCCTAATAACACCTCTTTCCCATAATTTATTCACAATATTAATTAATGCTTTATTAGCGTATTTAATGATTTACTCTTCTACATATCACGATTCTGTTATTATAATAGTTTAAAGTTGTAAATGTTTTCATTGGCAGAAGAAAAATTACAGTGACTGCCAGGTTCAAAATAACCAAATAATCAAAATAACTTTAAGTCAATATTCTGAACTGAAAAATGAAAACTAAACTAAAAACATTTAAGGTTTGAACTTGAAGCTTATCGTAAGAATTTAAAAAATGAAATTAGATTAATGATAAATGACATTAGAATAACGTTGGATTAACATACTGACTTTTTCAGATGTCTCTGTTAGATTTGTGTAATGTGCAGTGAGGGTGGGATTACTCAACAATGTGACCAATGGTGTAAACATGAAATCCACCAGTAGGTGGCACAAGACACTAATACACTAAAAACAATTGCTTTGTTTATTTGTTTTTTGCATTAAATTGTTAAATCTGCTGTATAAGCACACAGACAGACTTTTAATTACACCTTTATTTTTATTTTGGCAATGATTGTCTTTAAAAAGTGTAATATTTGTACAGTATTCTCTTGATAACACCACTACACACACTTGAGCACAAACACACACTGTACGGGGCAATTTAAAGCATTCGGTTTACTTTGGATCCATGTTTTTGGACTGTGGGAGGGGACACAGGGAGAATATGGAAGCACCACCCAGATTGGGATTCGAACCTGGATCCCCAGCACTGGGAGGCAGACGTGCTAACCACTAAGCCACCGCACCACCCTTCATCCAATAATAGACTTAAATAATATATTAAAGACTGGTGGTTAGCACGTTCGCCTCTCAGCGCTGGAGATATAGGTTCGAATCCCAATCTGGGTGGAGTTTCCATGTTCTCCCTGTGTCTGCGTGGGTTTCCTTCGGGTTCTCCTCCTACATTCCAAAAACATAGATTCAAGGTAAATTGAATGCTCTACATTGCCCCATATAGTGTGTGTTTGTGTCTGGAAAATAGTGAGTGAATGAACGAATGTATGCATTCTTTCAGGGATGCTGTACTAACCCTGTGCTCAGACCCCAACCAAGGGATATTTGTAAGTTGCTTTGGATAAAAGCATCTGCTAAATGACCAAAAAACGTAATGCATCTAATAACATAACATAACATATATATACATTCATTATCTTCCGCTTTATCCTATATTAGGGTCGTGGGGGGGGTTCCCCATGCCCATCCAGGGGGGAACGTTTTGGGTGCTGGGCAGATACACCCAGGACAGGACGCCAATCTATTGCTGGGCACACACTCACTCACACACACACACACACAGACACACTCTACACACTCGGCTTGTTTTCGGGCGCTGGGCAGATACACCCAGGACAGGGCGCCAATCTATCGCTGGGCACACACTCACACTCTATATGGGGCAATTTGGAGAACTCAATTGACTTGATGCATGTTTTTGGACTGTGGGAGGAAACCAGGGAGCCCGGAGGAAACCCACACGGACACGGGGAGAACATGGAAACTCCACCCAGATGGGGATTCGAACCGGGAATCCCTAGCGCTGAGAGGAGAACATGCTAAACACTAAGCTACCGTGCTGCCATATATATATATATATATATATATATATATATATATATATATATATATATATACATATATATATATATATATATATATATTTTTTTTTTTTTTTTTCTACCATTCATAAAACCAGCGCTTGTTTGCTCGACACTGCAAACTTTCTAAAAATGCCAGAATAATATGATGAACTTGGTCAGGAGGATTCAGTATCAATGACTCAGTATTTCAGCATTCAAACCACCTGCATTTACATCTCACTTATGACATTTACATGTATAATATATATGTATATACACAGCATTATTCACTTTATTATTCACTCCACTTTATGTAAATAGTATTATATATTGCACTTAGACGCAAACTACATTTCATCGGCTCTGTATTGTGCACAATTACAATACAGCTGAATCTAATCTAATCTAATCTAATCTAATCTAATCTCTTAAATCTTATTTTATGGGGTACTAGATTGTGGCGGAAGACTTGTGACATACATGCGGGACGGCGGAGGAACACGGGAGGACGGCTTTATGAAGTAGAGCGGTCTCTGTCTTTACGTCAAGATGAGCGTGCTGTGCTCAGAGAGAGAGACACAGAGACACAGCAGAGAGACACAGAGACACACAGGCAAACAGGACATGAATGTTTCGGCTTCTTTACGTGCTCTGGCTGACGGCCGATGACTGTTTTGCAGCGCGGGGTCAGCCTCGCAGCGTTTGCACAGAGATCTGATGAGCGGGCGGCTTGTTTTCGGGTGTTTTTTGACGTCACGGCGCCTCTGACGTTTCCCTGCGGGATTCTTTTCGTCAGTCGCTGGAACGTTAGGCGAGCTCGATGGAATGACATCACGCCGTGACGTCACAGCGGGCATCTCAGCGCTCGCTCTGTGGAACGGCGCGGCGGCGGCTCGCGGCTCTCTGGAACGTTAACGCCGTCGTCTGTCCCGCACACACGGGCTTGACCTTCCCACGGCCCGCGGGGTGTCCCGTCGGCGTGTCCGTGTCCTGCTCTTGAAGCTCCCGTTGTGGTTGTGACGGGCAGCGCAGTGCTGCTCCGTTAGCTTCGAGCTAAGTGCTAACTGGGTCAGAAACAACAAGCGGGGCAGAAACCCCCGCTTTAAACAACATGGCTTTGCTGAAAGGCTTCCGAACAGCAGCCGCCGCCGTCCATAAAATGTCTCTGATGCATTAAACCCCGCAGCGGGGCTTGTTATTGCCTCTGTTGTTATTAGAGATGAAGAGCAGCAGAGCTCTGCTCATCATGAGCTTCTGAACTCTCCCTCATCCTCATCATCCTCATCATCCTCCTCATCCTCATCATCCTCTGTCACCCCGACATCCACCTGCTCCACCGGCATGGAGGCGGTGGGGGACTTCGAGTACAGCCGAAAGGACCTGATAGGACATGGAGCTTTCGCAGTTGTCTTTAAAGGAAGACATAAAAAGGTAAGGACATAAACCTCAGGCTCTATAGACTCACAACCAAGGATCCAGCAAAGTGTGTGTGTGTTCTTTGATTCGTGTAATATTTGGGACTGAATGATATTTAAGTTCATTGGGATCCAGCAAAGTGTGTGTGTGTGTTCTTATTCCTTGATTCCTACAATATTTGGGTCTGAAGGTATTCAGTGGGATCCAGCAGAGTGTGTGTGTGTGTGTTTGATTCGTGTAATATTTGGGACTGAATGATATTTAAGTTCAGTGGGATCCAGCAAAGTGTGTGTGTGTGTGTGTGTGTGTTCTTTGATTTGTGTAATATTTGGGACTGAATGATATTTAAGTTCATTGGGATCCAGCAAAGTGTGTGTGTGTGTGTGTGTGTGTGTTCTTATTCCTTGATTCTTACAATATTTGGGACTGAATGATATTTAAGTTCATTGGGATCCAGCAAAGTGTGTGTGTGTGTGTGTGTGTGTGTTCTTATTCCTTGATTCTTACAATATTTGGGTCTGAAGGTATTCATTGGGATCCAGCAAAGTTTGCGTGTGTGTGTGTGTGTGTTCTTTGATTCTTACAATATTTGGGACTGAATGATATTTGAATTTACTGGGATCCAGCAAAGTGTGTGTGTGTGTGTGTGTGTGTTTTCTTATTCCTTGATTCTTACAATATTTGGGTCTGAAGGTATTCAGTGGGATCCAGCAAAATGTGTGTGTGTGTGTGTGTGTGTGTGTGTGTGTGTGTGTGTGTGTGTGTGTTCTTATTCCTTGATTCTTACAATATTTGGGTCTGAAGGTATTCAGTGGGATCCAGCAAAATGTGTGTGTGTGTGTGTGTGTTCTTTGATTCTTACAATATTTGGGACTGAATGATAATTAAGTTCATTGGGATCCAGCAAAGTGTGTGTGTGTGTGTGTGTGTGTTCTTATTCCTTGATTCTTACAATATTTGGGTCTGAAGGTATTCAGTGGGATCCAGCGAAGTGTGTGTGTGTGTTCTTTTATTCTTGCAATATTTGGGACTGAATGATATTTAAGTTCATTGGGATCCAGCAAAGTGTGTGTGTGTGTGTGTGTGTGTGTGTGTGTGTGTGTGTGTGTGTTTATTCCTTGATTCTTACAATATTTGGGTCTGAAGGTATTCACCGAGATCCAGCTAAGTGTGTGTGTGTGTGTGTGTGTGTGTGTGTGTGTGTGTATATGTATGTGTGTTCGTTCTTATTCTTTGATTCATACAATATTTGGGGCTGAAGGCATTTGAATTCACCGAGATCCAGTTTAGTGTGTGTGTGTGTGTGTATGTGTCTGTCTGTGTGTGTGTATGTGTGTGAGAGAGAGAGAGGCGCAGAGTGAATGCAGGCAGCCAGTGTGAAGGCGTTAAACACCCAAATTTCTACCATTCATAAATCCAGCGCTTGTTTGCTTGAGACTGCAGAAGTGCCAGAACAGAATGATGAGCTCGGTCAGGATGATTCAGTATCAGTGATTCAGTATTTCAGCGTTTAAATCACCTGCAAATACACCATATAGACAAGCATTGTCTGTAATTTTAGGGTTTTATAGACATTGAATAGAATCAAGCACCTACAAGTGCAGTTTGGACTCTTTATATAGTTTATATTAAGGATGAGACAATTAATCGCAATTAAAAACATTGCAATCAATTCATCAAAAGCGTGCCACAAAATACTCATGACTACATGTTTTTAAATGGGTATGCAAAAATGTTATTTCGGGTTTACCTAAACTAAATAACAAACATAAGAGACCGTGCGGGTGGCATAGTGGCTTAGTGGTTAGAATATTCCCCGGGCTTCCTCCGGGGTCTCCAGCTTCCTCCCATAGTCCAAAAACATGGATTCAACGTAAATTCATTCATTCATTTTCATTCATTATCTCCCGCTTTATCCTCTATTAAGGTCGCGGTGGGGTTCCGGGGGGGGTTCCCCATGTCCATCCAGGGGAGAACGTTTCGGGCGCTGGGCATATACACCCAGCACAGGACGCCAATCTATCGCTGGGCACACACTCACTCACACAAACATACTCTATATGGGGCAATTTTGGAGAATTCAATTGACTTGATCCATGTTTTTGGACTGTGGGAGTAAACCGGAGAACCCGGAGGAAACTGGAAACTCCACCCAGATGGGGATTCGAACTGGGAACCCCTTGCGCTGAGAGGAGAACATGTCCAATAACTTACAGCTGAAAGGATGTCACAAATTCTCCCAGGTTGTGTGTATATGTAGCTTATAGTACATCACAATTTAACTCCACTTTGACTTTTGTTAACTGTGTAAACTGGGACAGGTTTTAAAATCCAACTGTGTGAATATTTTTCAGAATTTTTTGATTGTCAGATTGTTCAGTTGTTCAGAGACTATATTGCTAGATTGAATATTTTTCATGATTTATATTTTATCTTATATCTAATATTTAACTTTGAAAATGTAACTTTGATACAGTAATTGCTTTTGGATGAAACTGGTTCCTTGAGCCATAATATCGTTTCATTTCCTTTAGCACACATGATGCAAATGGTAATAAAACCTCCTTGAAGTTCTTTGCTTTTTGCTCTGAACTGAGTAACATCAGTACTACACACCAAAATCTATAATTCCTGAAAAGATAAGGTTTCTGCTGGAGTATTTTGTAAAACCGGGCAAATCTGTTCCTGAACATTTATTTCTAAGCAGGCTGTGCAAAATTGGGTCAGAGTGGGGGTGGGGGCTCATGTCTTTAGCCTTTGGGAAGAGAATAAGGCTCCCAGAGGAACCCATACAGACAAAGAAATGCAAACTCCACACAGAAAGAACCGAAGCCACTCACCTGGAGCCTAGAGTACATGACAGGGTCAGGGCATCTCCAAATCGGCAGCTCCTGGCGGTGTCCTGGTCTGCAGAGCTCAGTATATATCAAAAATGGTTAGAGGAAGGAGGCAGCACGGTGGTTTAGTGGTTAGCATGTTCTCCTCTCAGCACTAGGGATTCCCGGTTCGAATCCCCACCTGGGTGGAGTTTCCATGTTCTCCCCGTGTCCGCGTGGGTTTCCTCCGAGTTCTCCGGTTTCCTCCCACAGTCCAAAAACATGGATCAAGGTCAGTTTCTCCACATTGCCCCATATAGAGTGTGTCTGTGTGAGTGAGTGTGTGCCCAGCAATAGGTTGGCGACCTGTCCTGGGCGACCTGACCTGTCCCCCCCCCCCGCGACTCTAATATAGGATAAAGCGGAAGATAATGGATGGATGGGTTCGAGTAAGGAATGGGGTAAATGGGTAATTTAAGGTAGCTGTTTTACCTTGAACCCATGTTTTTGGATTCTGGGAGGAAACCGGAATACCCAAGGAAAACCCGGGTTTCCACGTTTGAAACCACTTTTGATGGATACTGAGCACTGCAGACCAGGACAGCCGCCAGGAGCTGCCGATATGGAGATGCCCTGACCCAGTGAGGGACCCGGAGACAACATGAAAACTCCACCCAGATTGGGATTTGAACCTGGATCCCCAGCACAGAGGCGAACGTGCTAACCGCTGGGCCTCCGTGCCGCACTCTTAATGAGATCTATACTGTATTCACCAAAGTAAAACTGATTTGACCCAAAAAGCTTTTCGGCTGGAAGACTTTCCTCTGAGGAATGGTATGGCCTTTTAGTGAAGGTGTTATTATGCATGACTGAGCCACCTTTCAGTGAGCCGGCCTGACTAACTCCTCGGGCGCATCGTGCCTCGTCCTATTAAACCAGATTTAAGAAATGAAAGAATTGCAGATGGTCTGAACGTGTTATAGCAGGATTGGGATTGAGACGCAGTCCTTTGTGTTCTAGCAGTAATTCAGTGTTCTGTTACCCCTCACTATTGCTTCTGGAGGTTTTCAATCGGTCACTGATGGGTTGTCAGGGTGCCCATACATCCATGATCCATCCATTATCTTCCGCTTTATCCTCTACTATGGTCGTGGGGGGTTCCCCATCCCCATCCCCATCCAGGGGAGAATGCTTCGGGCGCTGGGGCAGATACACCCTGGACACATATACACACACACACTCTATGGGGCAATTTGGAGAATTCAATTGATCTTGATCCATGTTTTTGGACTGTGGGAGGAAACCGGAGAACCCGGAGGAAACCCACGTGGTCATGGGGAGAAAATGGAAACTCCACCCAGATGGGGATTTGAACCGGGAATCCCTAGCGCTGAGAGGAGAACATGCTAACCACTAAACCACCGTGCATCAACATCAACAGTGTAGGACACTCATGTACAGACTGTGTGATGATCAGGTGACCTGTATTTAATAATTAAGTCCATTGAGGACGTCCTGCAGGACTGCCAGTCCAATAAAAATTCAGGTTCCATATCAGCATATGTTTTTCAATGGCCTCAACCTTCAGATTAAAGCTCAAAACTCTAACCACTAAGCTCGCACACACAGCAGCATGATAAAGTCCATGAAGGTCAGGTGATCTGCAGATATTGAGTCGTCTTGGTGTGAACGTGTCGGTCAGTGTGTCTGCTCTGTAAATAGATGGGATGTGTATTATCGAGAAGTCATGGACTACATAGCTTTATCTTCATTGCACTTAAATTCCTAATTAAATGTAATCAATAATCATGTGTCTTTGTTTGTCCTGAACCTTTTTCAGAAGACCGATTGGGATGTTGCCATCAAAAGCATTAACAAGAAGAACCTCTCCAAGTCTCAGATCCTGCTGGGAAAGGAAATCAAAATTTTGAAGGTATGATGTATCTGCTTGACGGCGGGCTGTGTGAATGTGTGATTGTGATTTCTTCTTTTAATAGCTTCATTTATTGAGGTTTTCATTAGGGGTGCTGAAAAAAATTGATTCTTCAAAGGATCGCGATTCGTAGTCCTGGCGATTCTGAATCGATTCAAAATGCCCAAGAATCGATTTTTAATTTTTTAAAATATTTGTAATTGATTTTTAAAAAATATTGTTAAAAAGACTGAAGTATGGATTTTATTTTTAAGGTGAAGTTTTAAAGATTTGCATAATCTAAAGTCACTCAGACAGTAAAGTCTGTATTTTAGTTTCGAATTAAAGGCTAATGCACTATGGGAAACTTTTGTATTAATATATTTTGAATTATTTGTTCATTGATGGATGTTTTTTATGTAAGCAAAAGACAGGCAGCTAAGCTAACCTAATACTACTTTAATTTAGCACAATCCTATTTTTGTATGAATATAAAATAATGCAAAAAGATTTGATACAGGAAGAAACCTGAACGTATTGTTTTAAATAAATAAATAAATATTCTATTTGTTGCATCTTGTCAATCACATAATTTAAACATAATTTAAAGACCATTTGAACTGAAAAAATCGTTTCTGAATCAAAAATCGTTTCTGAATCGACATTCGATTCGGTATCGAATCGCCAGACACTGAGAGATTCGCACCCCTAGTTTTCATATAATAACTGTCTGTCTGCTTCTCTTTTCTTTAGGAACTGCAGCATGAGAACATTGTTGCGTTGTATGATGTTCAGGTAAGTCCGAACCCTCAGAGCTTAGACGATAATCGTATTATCAATATCTGTAATGGTCACATTCATACTATTGTGACCTGTTCAGATTTAAATGTGGTTCTAGATTGGATACATATTGAGTTGGTGGTCGTGACATTGTCGTTATTTGTTGCTGTGACTTTGTGCAGGGGACGGCACGGCGGCTTAGTGGTTAGCACGTTCTCCTCTCAGCGCTAGGGATTGCCGGTTTGAATCCTCATCTGGGTGGAGTTTCCATGTTCTCCCCGCGTGGGTTTCCTCCCACAGTCCAAAAAGATGGATCAAGTCAAATAAGTTCTCCAAATTGCCCCATATAGAGTGTGTGTGTGTAAGTGAGTGTGTGCCCAGCGATAGATTGGCGCCCTGTCCTGGGTGTATCTGCTCAGTGCCCGAAACTTCCCTGGATGGGCATGGGGAACCCCCCGCGACCCTAATAGAGGATAAAGCAGAAGATAATGGATGGATGGATGGACTTTGTGCAGGGAGTTATTAATGTGCTTTTACATGAAGACTGAACAGATTTACAATACAGACTGATTAAAATGACTAGTTTATGGAGAGGGAACCACGATGCGTAGAGATCTGATTCAGGACGAGGCGATTGCATCAATAACAATATTATTATACATATATTATACATTAGTGCTAGCAGCTCGTGTCCATGGTGAATATAGTTCTAGAGCAGGACAATCAGTCTGTCAGCTTAACACGATCAGGTTGCTAAAAAGACGAAAGGCAGGTGGCTACTGTCACAGAAACATGAGTGAGTACGTGCTGATGATGCTCATGATGAGGACATGTGCACTGAGCCTCTACAGCTGATCCAGAACTCAGCAGAACATCTTGTGTTCAACAAAACCCATGTAAACACACTGCTCCTCCCTCTCTATTGGCTCCCTGTATCTGCCTGCATCCTGTCCAAGGCCCTCACTGCCCTATGGGACAATCTGTGAATCTGCTCCCTCCTGGCACACTACCCTCTAGCCAGCTCATTGACTGAGCTCTAATGACCACTGCAGCCTGGTGCTACCACCTCACCACGGTTCCGATTCTAACTCCAATATCCTTCATCACTGTTAAATAACGGAATGATTTTTAAACCCCTGTCCATAGTTCAGCATCTTCAGAAAACAACAGATATCCAATCTTTTCTAGACACACTTGCTGGGGATAAATCTAAGCACTGAAATCAGATCAGTACATGATCAGGGCAGTTGTAACGGCAGTTGTAGCCTTGCTTCCTGAAGGTCCTTGGTTCGATTCCCTGTTCCACCAAGTTCTATGGCTTCTAACCTTAATTGCTCCCCGAGTGCTATATACAGGGCGGTCCACTGCGCCGGGCACGTGTGCTCACTTAACTCGGTGTGTGTGTGTGTGTGTGTGTGTGTGTGTGCGCGTGTGTGTGTGTGCGTGTGTGTGTGTGTGTGTGTGTGTGTGTGTGATTTAATGGATGATGGTGTTCTCTTTTTTTTTTTTCTCATCGCAATATCTTTTGCGGGCGGCACGTTGGCTTAGTGGTTAGCACGTTCGCCTCTCAGCGCTAGGGATTCCCGGTTCGAATCCCCATCTGGGTGGAGTTTCCATGTCCTCCCCGTGTCTGCGTGGGTTTCCTCCGGGTTCTCCGGTTTCCTCCCACAGTCCAAAAACATGGATCAATTCAATTGAATTCTCAAAATTGCCCCATATAGAGTGTGTCTGTGTGAGTGAATGTGTGCCCAGCGATGGATTGGCGCCCTGTCCTGGATGTATCTGCCCAGCGCCCGAAACGTTCTCCCCTGGATGGGCATGGGGAACCCCACCGCGACCCTAATAGAGGATAAAGCGGGAGATAATGAATGGATAAATATCTTTTTTTCTGAATCCTATACTAGGGACTGGGGTCACAAAGGGGGGGTCATCCAGGGGAGAACGTTTGAGGTACTAGGCAGATAAAACCAGTAAATGGTGCATATCCATCGTTGGGCACACTCACTTACACAGACGCACACACACTATATAGGGGCAATTTAGCTAACCAAATATTTTGGAATACATTCATCTATCTATTATATTCCGCTTTATCCTCTACTAGGGTCCCGGGGGGTGTTCCTTATGCCCATCCAGGGGAGAACGTTATGGGCGCTGGGCAGATACACCCAGGATGGGGCGCCAATCTATCGCTAAGCACACTAACTCACACAAACACACACTATATGGGGCAATTTAGAGCATTCAATTGACCTTGATGCATCTTTTTGGACTGTGGGAGGAAACCGGAGAACCCAGAGGAAACCCACACGGACACGGGGAGAACATGGAAACTCCACCCAGATTGGGATTCGAACAGGGAAACCCCAGTGCTGAGAGGAGAACATGCTAACCACTAAACCACCGTGCCTCCTATTTTTTTGGAATACACCATTTATGAAATTGCAGCCGGCTCAGGCGCGATAATAAAATTCCCTCATAATGTAAACATAATAAAGCTTTGCATATTAAACTAAATCCTTTGTTGTAAATAAGTGGGAATTAAAGGGAAAGTTGAGCATTCTGATGTTCAGCTCGATCACAAAAACACAGCAAATGCTATTACTGTAGAGAAATAACATTACACACTACATCCTGCTTGCCTGGGGCAGATGTGGGCAAATTCCATTATCCAGTTAAATGAATGCGCTCCATCGGTATCCCTACTTACTGCAAGTCGACTTATTGATCAATTACTGCGGTACAGTTCAGAAATACCTCGCTCTAATGTTAGGAAGCTTGCTTAATCATTTTTAGGCTCAGCTAATGATAAAGCGAGGTAAAGCTAACGACATGTAGCTGGTGCTGTATTAATGCAGACGTGAATCTAAGATCTGATACACACTGTAAATATAAAGCGTCAGTCAAAAATTTGGAACACGCCTCCTTCCTGCTCCACTTTTTGTCAATGTTCTCAGTTCCATCCATCCATCCTTCCATTATCTTCCACTTTATCCTCTATTAGGGTCTCGGTGGGGTTCCCCATGCCCATCCAGGGGAGAACATTTCGGGCGCTGGGCAGATACACCCAGGACAGGACGCCAATCTATACCTGGGCACACACACACATACACATACACATACACACTCTATATGGGGCAATTTGGAGAACTCATTTGACTTGATCCATGTTTTTGGACTGTGGGAGGAAACCGGAGAACCCGGAGGAAACCCACGTGGACATGGGGAGAACATGGAAACTCCACCCAGATTGGGATTCGAACCGGAATTCCCTAGCGCTGAGAGGAGAACATGCTAACCACTAAGCCACTGTGCCACCCAGACTGTAGTCCATCTGTTTATTCTACAGTACATACTGTGTACGTCCCCTTTACTCTGTTCTAATGGTCAGAACCCCAATAGTACCACCACAGAGCAGGGATTATTGGGTGGGTGCATTATTCCTATCCCAGCAGTCTCACTGAGGTGTTTAAATGTAACTAAAGCATTAAAACGTCCTCCTCGCATCAACGTCACTGCAGAACTGACAATAAACAATCCACCACCCAAATGATACCTGTTCTGTGATGCTGCTGACCAACAGAGAACAGAGAACCATAAGGGGACTAACAAACAACAAAGAAAACCAATGGACTACAGTCTGTAATTATAAATCTACAAAGTCCATCTATATGATAAGAGGAGAAAATAAACAAAGGAGCAAAAAGGGGGCGTGTCCATGCTTTTAACTGGTAACTCTTATATAAGTCTTGTACATTTAAGCTTCATGGCAATATCCATACATCCAAACATTATCTTCCGCTTTATCCTCTATTAGCGTCGCAGGGGGGTCCCCATGCCCATCCAGGGGAGAACGTTTCGGGCGCTGGGCAGATACACCCAGGACAGGGCGCCAATCTATCTCTGGGCACACACTCCCTCACACAGACACACTCTATATAGGGCAATTTGGAGAACTCTTACACTTACACTTTGTCATTTATTGGACGCTTTTATCCAAAGCGACTTACAAGGTGAGCACAGGGTTAATCGCAACACCCCTGGAGCAATGAGGGTTAAGGGTCTTGCTCAAGGACCCACACTGGTAACTTCAGTGGACCTGGGATTTGAACCCCCAACCTTCAGATTGATAGACCAATGCCCTAACTACTGAGCAACCACGCCCAAACTCAATTGACTTGATCCATGTTTTTGGACTGTGGGAGGAAAACGGAGAACCCGGAGGAAAACCACGCGGACACGGGGAGAACATGGAAACTCCACCCAGATGGGGAGACGAACCGGGGATCCCTAGCGCTGAGAGGAGAACGTGCTAATCACTAAGCCACCGTGCCGCCCTTCATGGCAATATAATCCAGAGTTTTTAAGAGACCTTTGGTTGTAAAATGCAGCGTGTTCTCTTGATCTCTGGAATAGGGGTGAGCTGCAATATTCGCTGATTCGACGATTCGATTCGGAGAACCGTAGTCGACTATGAACCTCATAGTCGAATGTACCATTTTGACCACATGGGGGCGCCCATGGCTGCTGCTAAGCATTAGTTTTTACATGAAATGTCTTTGTTTTCGTTATATATATATATATAGCCTTTTGTCAAATAAAATCATCCTAATTTCTGTTAATATTTTTTTAAATGATGTGTGCGCTCTAACCCATTTACGGTGCTCTAGAAAAACAAGTAAAATATAAAAAAAAAATCTTTTTTAAAAACCACGCTTATAGCGCCATCTTGTGGGGAAATTTTAACTGATTCGACTATCAGTCGACTATAGGGAAAATCTGACGAATCAGATTCGACAATGAAAATCCTTAGATGAATACAGCCCTACTCTGGAATAATGTATACATGCAAATCATTCAAAAAAGGAATTAGCTTTGCTTCTTTTGCCGGACTGTAATCCCTTCCCATCTTGTTGTATTAGTTCTTAAATCAAATGTGTGGGCCGTAGAGGAAAAACCTTTGCTGTGCTGCAAAATGTGAATGCACCAATAGTCTGCATGAATGAGAGGGTTCTAAAGGCATTCTGGCTATCCCAGAGAAACAGTGTGGGTGTAACGGTGCGCATCTGGAGTCAGCGGAGCATGTAGTGTTAAAAGAAAATGCGATTTCGGTGCATAGAGGGAAGCAAGTTGTTGAATAGTGCATTTCAGTCTTGCTCTTCCCACATAGTGTTCTTATGTAACACTCCCACTTCAGAGCACACTGCCTCTGTAGCCGGTGTTTCATCGTTCAACTCACTTAGCGTTAGAGAATCTTTCTGTGTTCCACAATTACATCACTTCCACCATCTTCTGACGCAAATAGAGCCTTTCTGCCATTTTATATCGCAGTGCTGCATCCCTGTTCCAGAAAAAGCTCCTGCACTCTATAATTGCTTCCATCCTCCATCAAAATCCATCTTCACGTTGTAATTGCTATGCAGCTACACCGATGTGAAGTCACAGGGAGAGAAATCGTTTGAAATTGTGCTGATGTGCTCATATTTTTATTGCTGGGAGTTATAAAGTGGATGTTATTTTCCTGTGAAAGGCATTTTCTCTATTTCTTCCGCGGTGGAGAAGTGATTCAGGTGGCCGAATGTGTTTGACAGCTAATTCTACATGTTGTGCTATTCGACCAGGGAGCCATAAAAACACATACATACACACACAGCTTCAGTGCATTTTGGTGAATTCTAAGAAGGAAAAATAGTAAAAAGAGACTCATTTATTACGTTTCATATATAAATGCAAATCTTGCTCTGATTCAGCGTGGCATGTCTAAGCCCAGCCAAAAAGTCCCATTTCAAAACTGAATTTAAAGGGTCTACTGAACCTGGCTTAGTGGATAGCATGTTCTCCTCTTAGCACTAGAGGTTCCCGGTTCGAATCCCAATCTGGGTGGAGTTTCCATGTTCTCCCCGTGTCCGTGTGGGTTTCTTCCGGGTTCCTCCCACAGTCCAAAAACATGGATCAAGTCAATTGAATTCTCCAAATTGCCCCATATAGAATGTCATTGTGTAAGTGAGTTTCTCAAGGACCCACATTACAGACTTGGGATTTGAACCCACAACCTTCTTAGCTCAACACCCAAACCACTGATCTACCTCACCCTCCCACTGGTTAAAATGGCCTCACAGCAATAAAGTTCACGCATGTTGACGTCCAATGTGCCGAAATATATTTAGCAATTTAACTCCACAGTTCATCTGCTGGTATATTTCGGCACATTGGACGTCAACATGCGTGATTGGGATTCGAACCGGGAATCCCTAGCGCTGAGAGGCGAACGTGCTAAACCACTAAGCCACCGTGCCGCCCTTAAAGTGAGGTTGTACAGGAAATTTTAATGTGTTGTTCTGCAAGATCATAGTACAAATCTTTGTTTCGTTCATGATTTAACTCATATTTAGCAATTTAACTCCACAGTTCATCTGCTGGTATGAGTTAAATCATGAACGAAACAAAGATTTGTACTATGATCTTGCAGAACATCACATTAAAATTTCCTGTACAACCTCACTTTAAGGGCGGCACGGTGGCTTAGTGGTTTAGCACGTTCGCCTCTCAGCGCTAGGGATCCCCGGTTCGAATCCCAATCTGGGTGGAGTTTCCATGTTCTCCCCGTGTCCGCGTGGGTTTCCTCCGGGTTCTCCGGTTTCCTCCCACAGTCCAAAAACATGGATCAAGTGTATTGAATTCTCCAAATTGTCCCATATAGTGTGTGTCTGTGTGAGTGAGTGTGTCTGCCCAGCGATGGATTGGCGCCCTGTCCTGGGTGTATCTGCCCAGCGCCCGAAACGTTCTCCCCTGGATAGGCATGGGGAACCCCACCGCGACCCTAATAGTGGATAAAACGGGAGATAATGAATGAATGAACCTCAATTTAAAGACCAACCGTGGGTTCCTTTAAGTACCTCTTCACTGGCTTTTTCTTTCCTTTAATAAAGCTCCATGATTTAAAGTCATTGTGTTTTTTCCACTACTCTAGGTCTTTTAGAAATGGCCTTTTCATGAATGAAATCTAACTTAAATGCATGTTGTCACCAGGTAACCTGTGAGAAGCTGTAACAGCTCATCCAAAACCTGGTGATCCTATAAAACTTCAGAACTAATTGTACCTTTTATTCCCATTTCTTCCTGAATTAAGCTGCCTGCACTGTGACTTTAATTACATGCCTGAGCCAAGAGCTGAATAACTGCTGTTTAAGCACAAACCATATGGAGGGTCTTAGAACTTAATAGTGGTGGCGGTTGGGGGTGGGGGTGGGGTCTGTGTCTAAATTAAGAAAGTATAATCCTTAAATTAAAGGAAAAGCTCAACTCATCTAATTATCTTCCACCTAATTCTATAGTAGGGATGGGGGGAACGTTTGGGGCACTGGGTAGATACTACCAGCACACACTCGCTCACACTATATATTGGGGCACTTTAAATAGGGGCAGTTTGGAGCAGTCAGTTCACCTTGAATCCGTGTGGAAGGAAACCTACGTGGACACGAAGAGAACATGGAAAATAGATTATTTTCCTATATATATTAATTCATTCATTATCTCCCGCTTTATCCTCTATTAGGGTCGTGATGGGGTTCCCCATGCCCATCCAAGGGAGAACATCTCGGGCGCTGGGCAGATAGACCCAGGACAGGGCGCCAATCCATTGCTGGGCACACACTTACTCACACAGACACACTCTATATGGGGCAATTTGGAGAACTCAATTGACTTGATTCATGTTTTTGGACTGTGGGAGGAAACCGGAGAACCCGGAGGAAACCCACGCGGACAGGGGGAGAACATGGAAACTCCACCCAGATGGGGATTCGAACCGGGAATCCCTAGTGCTGAGAGGAGAACATGCTAACCACTAAGCCACCGTGCCACCCTCACCTGAATCATATTAAACCATAAACTTAACAATGTAGTATTCATTAGTCACTAAAACTAAGAATGAAATTAAGTTAAATTAAATTAAGTTGTTTTATAATTTATATAAAGTGGAAAGGCTGGATTGGTTACAGTGAATCTGAAGGCTGTGTTTACAGAAACCTGAACTTCCTGCTGTAGAACACGGTGTCCTCACTGTCAGAGGGTTGCCTTGTTGTTTCTCTGGAGTTCTTGGAAAGCAGTAGGTGGAGTTAACATAAAGAATCCGGCTGGGAGAGTGTGGGGAGGGGGGTGGGGGTGGGGGTTTGCTTTTCAGGGATTTCTCAGCGGTAGTGCTGCACACACCGTGGCGTCGGGCCGAGTGGCTTCACACACTTTCTCAGGAATGCATTGCATAGCAGCAGATTGCTAAAGATTTGGTGCACTGTGTTTACATGCTCACGTTTGAACTTTAAGCACCTTGTGTTCTTAGCTTGACCTACTTGACGCATAGTTTCTGACGTTAATGACTAAACTTTTTAATTAAAGTAAATAGTCCTGAAACCTGTCTGGATTTTTGGGATGTTTTCATTTGTTGAGAGAATGTGCTAGAATTTTAATCACAGTCACATCATCACTAATAACAGATAAATCAGTACGTTTGTTGTTTGTACTGGGTTCCTATTTGGTTATTAAAATGATTCATAATTACACTAATCACAGATTCATTATTTAATTAAAGAGAATTTATGCAGGGTGGCGTCTCTCAGCGCTAGGGATTCCCAGTTCGAATCCCCATCTGGGTGGAGTTTCCATGTTCTCTCCGTGTCCACGTGGGTTTCCTCCGGGTTCTCCGGTTTCCTCCCACAGTCCAAAAACACGGATCAAGTCAATTGAATTCTCCAAATTGCCCCACATATAGAGTGTGTCTGTGTGAGTGAGTGTGTCCCCAGTGATGGATTGGCTCCCTGTCCTGGGTGTATCTGCCCAGCGCCTGAAACGTTCTGCCCTGGGTGGGCATGGGGAACCCCACGGCGACCCTAATAGAGCATAACGAGGGAGATAGCGGGGTTAGCATGTTCTCCTCTCAGCACTGGAGATCCAGGTTTGAAGCTAAATTTGGGTAGAGGTTCAATGTTCTCCCCTTTTCCTTGGGGGTTTCCTCCAACAGTCCAAAAACATGGATTTAGGGCAGTGTTTCTCAAATAGTGGGGCGCGCCCCCCTGGGGGGGCGCAGTGCGGTGGCTGGGGGGGCGCATAACAAGATATCACAGAGCAAGTGATATTAAGTGTACTGAACAAACCCTCAACAGACAACATGGAGAAATATTTAACAGAGATGAAGAGAGAAAAGTGGAGAGAGACGAAGATAACGAGACCAACAAAAGTCAACCGAAAACTAAAACGAGGAAATATGTTGAAGTATATGTAACGCCTGGCTTCACTGTAACTGAGGTGGGAGATGAAGAAAGACCGGTGTGTCTTCTGTGTCTTAAAATGTTGGCAGCGGACAGCGTGAAGCCAAATAAATGAAGACGTCACTTAAAGACAATACACCCCGATCACGCCGATA
This sequence comes from Corydoras sp. C115, assembly GCA_019802505.1. Classification (NCBI taxonomy): domain Eukaryota; kingdom Metazoa; phylum Chordata; class Actinopteri; order Siluriformes; family Callichthyidae; genus Corydoras; species Corydoras sp. C115. Next base: position 2,704,075 of record JAFMOC010000064.1, on the reverse strand, counting down.
ACCGCTTGAGTTTTTTAAATCGAAAACGTGACGCGTAGAGCAGCAAATATTAATGCTTTAAGAAAGCTGCTTCAGAAAAGCTGTGCTGGAAAACGGGCGCGTTAGAGACATTAGTTCCGATTTTCTCATTTTGATTAAAAAAAAAAAAAACAGCACAAATTGTCGTATTCATTTTAGTTTTGTAGGTTAAAGTGTTAATAAATTGTGCTCCTGAATTAATATTTCTGATGAATTTGAATTTATTATTATTTATTGATTTTATTTCATTTCATTTTTCAGTATCAAATGCCAGTCAGTTCAAAAATGTTTCTAGTTTAAATAAGGATTTCATTCGTTTCTGTTACAAACTAAAAAACAAAGTTAATAAAATGTTTCTTTGTTCTAAGTTGATCTATATTTCTTTCTTTTTTATTTTCTTTATTGTTAATAAGGAGACATTGTTATAAAAGAGTTGTACTTAGAACAAATTTATAGACAAATGATACTACAGTGTAAAATACTTTTTCATCCCATTTTGTCATGTGAAGGGGGGGGGGGGGGGGCGCAAAAAGTTCACTTCTTCCTAGGGGGGGCTTAACAGAAAATAATTGAGAATCACTGATTTAGGGTGAATAGGGCTCTAAGTTTCTCCTTACTTTATATTAATTGCCCGATTTAGTGAGTGAGTGTGTGTCCAGCAATGGATTGATGCCCTGTCCTGGGTGTATCTGCTTATTGCCTGAAACGTTCTCCTCTGAATGGGCAAAGGGAACCCCCCCCTAACCCCAGCCCCCAGTGGAGGATTAAGCAGAAGATGAGATGAGCTGAGATTTAAAGTGCTGATTGTAAAGTTGGTTGTGGTACAGTGTGCACAAACATGTTCATGGAGGAGTTGTATGTGTTCATGGAAACAGGGCATCAATCAAACTGCATTTCATCTAAAGACTCAAGATCTAAAGACTCAAGAAAAGATTCAAGATTCAAGAAAAATTTATTATAATTTATTTCACATGTGGTACATGAGACAACGAAATTATGAGTCACGGACACCAATTACCCTGTTCTTTTAAAGTTAACCTTAAATTTAAATTTTAAAGAAGAAAATGAATAATGTGTAAAATATAATAGGATGTACAACTATGATATGAATATAAATAAATATATATATATATATATAGAGGGCGGCACGGTGGCTTAGTGGTTATCACGTTCGACTCTCAGCGCTAGGGATTCCCGGTTCGAATCCCCATCTGGGTGGAGTTTCCATGTTCTCCCCATGTCCGCGTGGGTTTCCTCCAGGTTCTCCGGTTTCCTCCCACAGTCCAAAAACATGGATCAAGTCAATTGAATTCTCAAAATTGCCCCATATAGAGTTTGTTTGTGTGTCTGTGTGAGTGAGTGTGTGCCCAGCTATAGATTGGCGCCCCCTGTCCTGGGTGTATCTGCCCAGCGCCCGAGACCCTAATAGAGGATAAAGCGGAAGATGATGGATGTATATATATATATATATATATATATATATATATATATATATATATATATATATATATATATATATAGATAAAAAATCTAGTATCCATTTAGAAATATGAATATAAATAGAGCAGCAAATATAAAATGTGAGATGTAGCAGAATAAAAAAAGCTTTTAGACGTGAGTTTTCAGTTGTCACAATGAATTAAATCAGATCACATGTCACAATGTCTTCTACTTTGAGAGCCTCAAAGCACCTCACGTAAAGCTTAAGGTTCAGAGCTGAAGGATGTGATTATTTTATCATACATACAGTTTAACCACGTTACCAAACTCACAAGTTCTAGAGCTGTTCATGTGAGAAACATCAGAATGCTTTATTAATCCCAGGGGGAAATGTCAGTTGTTACAGTTGCACCATTTACAATATTGAAATGCGTTTATATTGTGACCTGAACATTGTGTCATGGTGTAATTCTCTTCAACAGTTAAAGGAGGTTTAACGTGTTAGAATATCAGAGTGCACAGAACTCCTCAGGGCTTTGCCATCATCAGTTATTAATGTGCTCCAAAACATGTTCTGTTGAGTACGTCAGTAAAATCTGTTTGTTGGTAAGAGATGGTACATGGTTAAAGATTACTCTGTGTGTGTGTGTGTATACAGGTGTATATATAACTTTGTGGGGACTGAAACCTGTTTACACACTTGCATGTGAAGACCACAAACTGGTTGGAAATGTTTTTATTGTAATATAAAACATTTAGTGTGTGTAAACTCATGTTTTTACATTGTAGTATTGTTGAGGTATAGTCAGAAGGTTATAGTTAGTGTTAGAGTAGTAGTATTTTGCATGAGTGTTGTTTGGGTCACTACAAAATGAATGAAGGTCTATGTAAAGCAGAAAAACAAGTGTGTGTGTGTGTGTGTGTGTGTGTGTGTGTGTGTTCCTGTTCTAGAACTGTTTGTGCCTTGTAGCGTTCTGTAACACAACTCCTCCTTTATCTTGATCTATACATTATGTGAAGTTCCAGATTACACAGTTGACACAATGTTCTGAAAACACAACCCTAATTGCCTTCAGTGATGTAACAGAATATGTTCTTAATGACTGAATTCTTAATATTATTATTATTATTATTATTATTATTATTATTATTATTATTATTATTATTATAAAGAAATATTCTAATTAATAAACGACTATCTGAAAAAAATGGCTTATTTTAAGACAAGATGTTATGACATTTAGATTTGTCTGGTCTGTTCTGCTTTGTATATAAATCACAGCGATTTTAAGTTTGGCTATTTTATTGTTTATGTAATTCACTGAAGTGCTGCTGCACCGTGCTCTAACTTCATTAATGGGTCCGTGCCCAAGAGCACTGCCTCTGCCAAAAACAAAAGAACCAAATAAAAATGATGGCAGTGAGATGCAGGCTGAGTTGTTTTTGTATGTGGACGGCATGTCATTCTGGGCTTGTTGTACTTGTAGCTTTGCCATTTTTCCACAACCCACGCTGGATCTAAAGGTCTCACAGACAACTGCATGTCTGCTGCTCTGTGCATCATTTACACGCTCGTCAATATGTTGAAAATCGTAGTATTAGACTTGCAGATTATAGATTTATCATTGTTTTAATGCAGTGGTTTTGGTGTTTTAAGTTGAACCAGTTCCTCAGATTCTGTTATTTTTCCCATAAGGCTTTACCCTTTCTCACTCCCTTAAATCTGATCTTTTATATAATCACTGACTACGGTTGAGGCGAATACAGATTTTGATGGTACGATTATTGTCTATAATAGTGAAATAATCATTATTAATATTATTATTATTATGCAATAATGAACTTTACCAAAACAGTGCCAGAAATCACAGGAACAATGCACGGTTTCTTCTGTTATTTATTTAATGTAAACATGAAATAACATTTATCAGAAAAAAAAAAAAATTGCTGAAGATTAATATTCAATTATTTTGTGAAAATTCAGTCATTGCTCCACTATCTTCCACTTTGATCCTCTACTTAATTCTCTACTAGGGTCGCGGGGGTTCCCTATGCTCATCCAGGGGAGAACGTATTGGGCGCTGGGACAGATGCATCCAGGGCAGGGCACCAATCTATTGTTGGGTACACTCACTCACACAGACACAGACACACTCTATATGGGGCAATTTGGAGCTTTCAATTCACTTTGAATGCATGTTTTTGGACTGTGGAAAGAAACTGGAGAACCCAGAAGAAACCCACATGGTTTCTACTCAGATTGAGATCCCCTTCTGGATCCACTGGATCCCTACTGAAGAGGTGACCACTGAGCCACCTCAATGGTGATTTTATTTATATATATATATATATATATATATATATATATATATATATATATATGCTAATATATAAAGAGTCTGTGTCTCTTTAATATTGGTGTGGAAAGAAAACAACACACCAACATTATTTTCTACCACTTCATCCAAAGTTCCGGCATAGCACATATTGTTCATGAATGTCGTCATGGCGATGTTGAGGTGCTCTTACGATTAATTCATTGTAACATTTATTAAAATCACCATTTAAATTGTCTCATTCCTATAACTAACAAACGCCGTGTTTCTCTTATGAATTACCCTCCCGGGGTCGTATTCCCACCACCCAGTGCAGTGAGTTCAGAGCAGGAAGGACAATCATCTACATCTGTGATGTCTGATGGATTCATATGTATAAACTTCAACTTTTATGCTTTAAAGTTAAAGATTTCAGTAGCTTTTTTTCTCAGCTGAAGTGGATTGTGGGTAGCCAAATGATTATGCAAAGGTTTGGCACGCAACATTGTTTGTGTGAGACTGTGTGAACTTCCAGAAATAAAACAGCAGCTGGGTCATCCGAGCTTTTTATATACAGATTGTGCAATAAATGCGTAAAACAAGAACCTCTCATCATGGCGCCTTTCCTTTCATTCGGACTCACGGAGCCAAACCAGGTGGATCATTTTACACAGTGTGCCGGCGTTTAAGTAATCAAATGTTTCATCAACAGTATCAGCCTCATGTGTGACCTTCTGGCATACCGGCTCCCTTTTGAGAGATTTTAATTAGACTGTCCACCACTAATGCCGGCTCATGGGATGAACAACAGTACACTGAGTACAAAGGAACAATGCACCGATCGGCTTGCCATGTTTTCTGTTATGAATCTAAGATTATTTATATATTCCTCTATTCTAATCCATGTCATTTCCTGCTGTCGCCTTGCAGTCAATATCCTGAACTATATTAATATCTTCATTCATACAATTCCGTTATCTCTGTTTTTCAGGAAACTCCCAATTTTGTGTTTCTCGTAATGGAGGTGAGTCATTTGTATTCTTTCTCTACTCTGTCCTCTCTGTTGTTGTTGTTCATATAAAGGTTTAAATCACATGGTTCAGTATAAGGTGACTCCGGGATTGCTCAACTCTGAGGTAGCTAAGCCGTCAGCCCCAACAACTAAAAATATCATGAAAAACACTTTCCTGAACTTTTATATCTGACCCGTCCTTAACGTGGGTGTCTGCTGATAAGATAACCGAGAAGCAAGCTGATCATTGTGTAATCCCCATATTTGGAATCAGCATTCATTTACTACAGTACTGCATTCGAAGTATGTTGTTTACATTTACATTTAGTCATTTAGCAGACGCTTTTAACCAAAACGAAGAACATCAACGGAAGAGGAGATGACCACCCGACTCTGCCCCTCTGCAGACGCATTCCCAAAAATCTCATCACACATTACAAACAAATGGCAAAACGAATGGAACAACAACCCACAAAACAAACTGTTTGAAGTTGAGCCAAAAGTAGGAAAACCCTCCACTAGAATGGATGATCGTGCAAATCAAACCACTATTACACGATGCCGCATCGGACACCCCAAGCTAACACACAAACATCTGCTTGCAGGGGAAGTCGCACCTACCTGCCATCTATGTAAAGCCATACTTACAATAAGACACATACTGATGGACTGCCCAACACTACAACCACAAAGACTGAAATACATTTGAAGGACCAGATACAGGCCGTACCAAGGTAGACCAGAAACGCAACCTACGTACCGTCGTATAAATAGCCCCAGCGTGCTGATACGGCGCTAAAACCCAAACAAACAAACAAAATAACCAAAACGACTTACGAATGAGAACATTACAAGTCAGAAGTTAAGAAGAAAACCAACTATACTGTAACTATATAGGCAATCACTGCCCTGTTGTATTAGTTTCAGCCAAGCTTAAGCTTTGATAGATCTTACAATTGACACAATATTCGCGGTGGGGTTCCCCATGCCCATCCAGGGGAGAACGTTTCGGGCGCTGGGCAGATACACCCAGGACAGGGCGCCAATCCATCGCTGGGCACACACACACTCACTCACACAGACACACTCTATATGGGGCAATTTGGAGAATTCAATTGACTTGATCCATGTTTTTGGACTGTGGGAGGAAACCGGAGAACCCGGAGGAAACCCACGCGGACATGGGGAGAACATGGAAACTCCACCCAGATGGGGATTCGAACCGGGAATCCCTAGTGCTGAGAGGAGAACGTGCTAACCACTAAGCCACCGTGCCGCCCTGACACAATATTTATTTAAAAAAAAAAAAAAAAAAAAAAAAAAAAAAAACCTCAATGACTGCAAGATGTCCAGAAACTGGCTGCAAAACAAGCCTGAATTACATCTTCGCTGTGCTCGATTAGCATAGTGTCTTATGCTGATACATATACTGGAGATTAATTTAAGTGTAATAACAGCATATGTGGCCATGACAGAAATTAAAATCCATCCATCCATTATCTTCCGCTTTATCCTATATTAGGGTCGCGGGGGGTTCCCCATGCCCAATCTATCGCTGGGCACACACTCACTCATTCACTCACACAGACACGCATACATACACACTCTATATGGGGCAATTTGGAGAACTCAATTGACTTGATCCATGTTTTTGGACTGTGGGAGGAAACCGGAGAACTCGGACGAAACCCACGGGGACACGGGGAGAACATGGAAACTCCACCCAGATGGGGATTCGAACCGGGAATCCCTAGCGCTGAGAGGCGAACGTGCTAACCACTAAACCACCGTGCCGCCCCCAGAAATTAAAATAAGAATTAAAAATTTCCTTAACACTCAGGTTGTTGCCCAACATCTCCAGTAAAACTGGGTGATCTGTTTAACTTCACTATCTCATTATATATATGTTTATGTACAACAGTTGTTCAGAATGTAATGACCCACATTATTGTTTTCTCAGAATATGTTAATTTAAAAATTAGATATTTAATGGCAATTAATAACTATATGCATAGTTAGGATGTTGGGCCATCAATCTGAAGGTTGTGAGTTCAAATCCCACGTCCACTGAAGTTACCGCTGTGGGTCCTTAAGCAAGGCCCTTAACCCCGTTGCTGCAGGGATGCTGTGGTCAACCCTGTGCTCCCTTTGTAAGTCACTTTGAATAAACGCATCTGCTAAATGACCAAATTCATATAATTTAATATAGATTAATGTTTCTACCCCACCCCCTCCCCGGTTCCTCACATGCTCTCCTCCATCAACATGTAGCTTTATCTTTACACCAGGGAACATGTATGTGTCCCTGATGTTTCCAGCTCTTGTCTTGGTTACATAACCGTGTTGTTACTGCATGATTAATGCTCTTGCTATGCTTAAAGTGTGTCCCACATAAAGCATATTCAAGAACCTGAAGAACCTGAACCTGAAGTTAAAGTAGGCCAGAGCTGGGTTGTGTGGTGGATGAAGCAACACTGTCCATCCAATTAGAGACTTTGACAGTTCGGTACAGATCTGTACTGTATTGGAATAATTAGACATTTCATACACACAGGAGCAACCTCAGATTTTAAGTTCCATTTCATACATTTACATGTCAAGTTCGTTTATTTATATATATATTGCTTTTCACATTGTCTCACTACATTGTCTCAAATCATCTGATTCCAAGTTCTAAACCTGAATTCCCAAAGAGCAAGCTAAAGGGGCAGTGACAAAGGAGGGTTTTAAAGGAAGAAACTTTGTGAGGACCGAGGCTCAGTGGCCGGGCTGCTTTAACAGTGCAGGGCACTAATGTAATTATACAATTATATATTGTGTAATTATTTAAGCAGTGAACAGCATTTGTGTTATTATTTTTTAAAATATTAAATTTTTTTAAATAATAAAAAGTGGGACATGCATATTTCGAACGACACGATTTTCCAACCATTATCTTCCACTTTATCCTCTACTAGGGTTGCGGGGGGGGAGGGGGGGTTCCCCATCCAGGGGAGAACACTTCGGGCACTGGGCAGATACACCCAGGACAGGGGGCCAATCTATCGCTGAGCACACACTCACTCACACAAACACACTCTATATGGGGCAATTTTGGAGAACTCAATTGACTTGAACCATGTTTCTGGACTGTGGGAGAAAACATATTATATTATAAAACATATTATATATATATATATATATATATATATATATATATATATATATATATATATATATATATATAAATGAAATAAAATCATGTCGTGTGTGTGTGTATACATATATATATATGACATGATTTTATTTTATTTTTTTCATTTTCTGCCATGCAACATGGTGGCTTAGTGGTTAGCACATTTCCCTCCCAGCTACACTGGTTATCTAAGTTTGAATCCTGATCCTCTTACGGTCTAAAATCATGCATTTAAGGCTGCACCAAGTTGCCCCATCTAAATTGCCCCTATATAGTATGTCTGTGTGTGTGTGTGCCTGCCCAGTAATAGCTTGGCACCCTGTCCTGGTTGCATCGGTCCAGCACCCAGAACGTTTACCCAGGCATGGGACCCCAAGACCCTAGCAGACAAGCCGAAAATAATGAGATGACTTTGATTTCTTGGCTGATGGACATTTTTAAATACACTGTGATTTATTAATCTGCATTAATTAACAGATTAAAGTGATTTATTCTGGTAACAGTGTATTTCCTTTGTGTGTTGTTACAGTACTGTAATGGTGGCGATCTGGCTGACTATTTACAAGGTAAGTACAACATCTTGTTAACTAGACTAGTGCGAGGTATAAAGGTTAAGTGTCTTTTCATTAGAATTCCACTGCAAGTTTTATTACCAGAGATTCAATCTGATAAGCATTCACAAGAAAGATGATCCCGTCCCCTCGTGCCAAGACGGAACCACACAGTTTTACATCGAGCACACCAAAGAAATGTCTTCTGGAGTAATTAATTTCTATTTGTTGTCTTATGAAACCAGACTGCTTTTCATTTCTACCATCTAATTGCTAGCACATCACCCCAGGAGACTGTGTGTGTGTATGTGTGTGTGTATGTGTATGTGTGTGTGTGTGTGTGTGTGAGTGAGTATTCAGTGGTGCCCATGGTCCAATGCTTAAAGCTCAATATGATAATAACAATATTTAATAATAATAATGCTAATGTAAAGTGTTTAAAGTGAACTAGCTGCTTCATGTTTATTTATTAGCTTACTTTATTGTGTTGGATTACTTTAATTGCATTGTTTGATGTTTATCAACATTAAATTAGCAGATTAAATTAAAAAGGTACTTTAATCTGTTTGATTTAGATTGTAATAAAGATATGATCATGTTATCTGATATGTTGATAAAATAAAGAATATGGTTGACACAGTGGCTTAGTGGTTAACATGTCCATCTGTCAGCAATGGGGATCCAGGTTCTTCCCTGTGTCCCCATGGGTTTTCTCCCTCTGCCCAAAAAAAAGGGATTCAAGATGAATTGGCTGCTTAAAATTGCCCCTATAGAGTGTATCTGTGTGAGTGGTACCCTAGTACCAAAATGTTCCCACCTGGATGGGCATGGGGGAACTTCCGTCATGACCCTTATATTGAAACGTTCTCCCTTAAATGGGCATGGGAACCCCCCCACCATGTCCCTAGTACCGAAACGTTCTCCTCTGGATGGGCACGGAACCCCCCCCATCCCCCCCCCCAATGACCCTATCACTGAAACGTTCTCCTCTAGATGGGCATGGGACCTCCCCCCCTCCCCCCACCGTGACCCTAGTACCGAAACGTTCTCCTCTGTATGGACATGGAAACCCACCATCACCCTAGTACCAAACGTTCTCCTCTGGATGGGCATGGGGACCCCCTGCCATGTCCCTTATATTAAAACATTCCCCCTTGAATGAGCATGAGAACCACCCCACCATGACCCTAGTACTGAAACGTACTACTCTAGATGGGCATGGGAACCCTCCCCTCCCCCCCATGACCCTAGTACTGAAACGTTCTCCTCTAGATGGACATGAGAACCACCCCACCTTGACCCTAGTACCGAAACGTTCTCCTCTGTATGGACATGGAAACCCCTCCTCCCCCCACCATGACCCTAATACCGAACGTTCTCCTCTAGATGGGCATGGGGAACCCCCCCCTCCCCCCACCATGACCCTAGTCCCAAAACGTTCTCCTCTGTATGGACATGGAAACCCCTTCTCCCCCCACCATGACCCTAGTACCGAACGTTCTCCTCTGGATGGGCATGGGACCCCCACTCCCCCCCACCAGAACCCTAGTACCAAAACATTCTCCTCTGGATGGGCATGGGAACCCCCCCACCATGACTCTAGTCCCGAAATGGTCTCCTCGAGATGGGCATGGGGAACCCCTGCCATGTCCCTTATATTGAAACATGGGGAACCCCTGCCATGTCCCTTATATTGAAACATTTGCCCTTGAATGGGCATGAGAACCACCCCAACATGACCCTCGAACCGAAACATTCTCCTCTAGATGGGCATGGGGAACCCCTGCCATGTCCCTTATATTGAAATATTTGCCTTGAATGGGCATGAGAACCCCCCCACCATGACCCTAGTACTGAAATGTTCTCCTGAAACGTACTAAAACATCAAATCTCGGTTATGGGAAGGAAATGCTGAATTGATGATCAGTATCTGTGTAATCCCAAACTCTCAGCTCTGAAGGTCACTGGTGTGATTTCGTTGATGTTTAAAGTGTCAGTCACCTGTTAGAATGTTTACCATTTTATTGTCATGTTATGCTATATATTTATATTTATATAGCTCCAAATATTTGACATTTTGATGTTAATTGAGTTGCATTCTATTCTGTTGTCTAAAGTTCAGTTTATACTGTTTCTGTGTAATATACAGTCTAGACATCTATCATCATGTTCAAACAGCTGGTGGGGGCAATCGATTGTGTCTTTATCTTTTTGTTACACATTGGAAGCGAAAACATGATCGGATTTTGTCATTAAAGGAGGAATTTTAGCTCCTGCATGCGTTATATAGTGAAGAAAGAAAGAAAGTCACCGAGTCACATTTTAAACTTTGTTTAATGAGTCTTAGTTTTCTGTCATGCCGTCAGAGAAATGATTTGTGCAGGAAAAGTACTGACTGAACCCTTGCTCTTTGTTTATGACGGTGGAGTTATCAGTTCAACACACAAGATTTTTTTGTCCAAGTTACATCATTTGGCAGGATGATGCCGTGTGTTTCAGCCTTTTACCTTTGCAAATTATGTAACCGTTACCCAGTTCAACAAGTCCAGGCTCAGGTGACATTGCTGAATATCCATAAAGCTGGATAAACGGTGGTCATTGTTGTAGTTGGGAACCGAGTAAATGAGCTTTTCAACCCTCTTAACGGCTCAGTGCATTAGTGTTGCGCTGTAACAGGGGACCCAGAGCAGAATCAGCTTTGTAATCCCTTTTAAGCAACATCTGATTTGGAATTCATATTAATCCTGGCCCACTGTCAAAGGAAAAATGTATAATCCTTATAATAATCCGTTTGAAGCTGGAATGCAGCGGATTTCTATTCTCATAGAGCTTCTTATTAAAACCAAAAAAAGATCTGCCTTGGTCTCAACCATCCAGAAAACATCGTTTCCATGATCTTCTGGCTTGTTGTAGTAGCTATAGTAGCTGTAGTAGTTATGTTTCATAACATTCTGGCTTGATAGTCTGATCTTTAGCAAACTGTAGATGAGCAGAAAAGTTCTTTTCAGGGAACATTTAGTGTTCTGAGGGTAGTGGACTAATTAACATTATCATTAGCCAACGTGAGAGAGGCATTTAGATGTTTGTAAGTTACATTGAATACCTTTTGGACCTAAAATACTGTAACAAACTTTCAGTCTCACTGGATGGGTGGGATTAAAACTGATTTACAACTCATGACACATACATATATCCATCCATTATCTTCCGCTTTATCCTATATTAGGGTCGTGGGGGGGTTCCCCATGCCCATCCAGGGGAGAACGTTTTGGGCGCTGGGCAGATACACCCAGGACAGGGAACCAATCTATCACGGGGCGGGCACACACTCACTCACTCATACACACTCTATATGGGGCAATTTGGAGAACTCAATTGACCTTGATCCATGTTTTTGGACTGTGGGAGGAAACCGGAGAACATGGAGGAAACCCACGGGGAGAACATGGGAACTCCACCCAGATGGGGATTCGAACCAGGAATCCCTAGCGCTGAGAGGCGAACGTGTTAACCACTAAGCCACCGTGTCGCCCCCACATACATACATATAGTAAAGCAATAAGGCAAAAGAGGCCGCTGCATAATTATTCAGCTGTGATTTATTCACAATAATACACAATCTCGAGTTCCTTATTGCTTTTCTAAGATGGTTACGAACACACTATAATTAAAGAACAAGGTTTGATTCATAAACATGTTTATTGAAAGCAAAATCCTCAATAATCTGGTCTTCCATGATTTTTTTTAGTCCAGTTTTTAAAGTGAACACTGAGTAACAGGATTCTGGTTTCTCTAACTATCAAAAACTGCCATTTAGTGGTTAAATTACAGAACACAGTTCATACAATACAATGTTGTTAGGCACGCTGTGAAACATAGTACAGTTACACCTCTTCTCCGTGATTTATTTACAATAATAAACAATATTGAGTGCCTTCTTGCTTTTATACAATGGTTACAAATAAACTGTAATATAAAAAACTAGGTTAGATTCATAAATCCGTTTATTAAAAACAAAGAAGAAACTGGTCTTCCGCAACATAATCTAGTCCGGTCAAATTACAGAACACCGTCTATAAAAAAATAGCTGCACCAGAATTAGTGCCCATCTAGAATCGGCCCACTGTTTAGATTAATCTGTACTTTATGATTTAAAATAATGTATTGTACATCACACATTGATGAGGAATGTGCATTATTGTCAGTAATGTCACGGCTGAACAAACGGCTCAGCCAATCAGATTTAAGGACCGGAACTACCTGTTTTATAAATACATACAGTATATTTTGAAGAGCAGACATTAACAGATCTCTCTTTAAATAACACAACACCCATGCAAATCTGATCCAATCCCATTAGATTATAAACATGGAACTCTGAATTCTCCCTTAAATAGGCTATTCCTAAAGAATCACATACTTTTGCCTCTTTCAGATGTCATATTGGATTATGGTTCTCAATAAATGAATGACCAAGTGTAATGTTTTTATTTTATCTTTTTAATTTGAAAATGCAGTGATATTTTTGCTCAGCTTTCTAAGGAAATAAAGAAAATTCCAACAGTTTTACAAAGCTTTGGGAACCCCTGTACACCACTGTCTCCTTGCTAATAGACATTTAATATTTAGAGTGCATTTTCTGTGGCCACGTTGCCAAAGTCTTTATTGCACACAAATGTGTCATCAATCCTCAAACAAAAAAAAGAGGATTGATTTAACAGCCGTCTGTAAAGCATTCTAACCAAAAGCATTTTTCTTTTTTGAAGCTAAAGGTACTTTGCGGGAAGACACTTTAAGGATCTTTCTGCAGCAGATCGCAGCAGCCATGCGCATTTTAAACAACAAGGGAATTATCCACAGAGACCTCAAACCCCAAAACATCCTGCTGTCCTACACGGGCCGCAAGAAGTCCAGCCTCAGTGGTATTCGCATTAAAATAGGTAAGTGTGTGTGTTTGTGTGTGTGTGTGTGTGTCTGTATATATATGTATATATAAGGCACGGTGGCTTAGTGGTTTAGCATGTTCTCCTCTCAGCACTAGGAATTCCCGGGTCGAATCCCCAAAAAATTTCCTTGTTCTTCCCGTGTCCGCGTGGGTTTCCTCCGGGTTCTCCGGTTTCCTCCCACTGTCCAAAAACATGGATCAAATCAATTCCATTATCTTCTGCTTTATCCTCTTTTAAGGTCGTGTTGGGGTTCCCCATGCCCATCCAGGGGAGAACGTTTCGGGCGCTGGGCAGATACACCCAGGACAGAGCGCCAATCCATCGCTGGGCACACACTCACTCACACAGACACACTCTATATGGGGCAATTTGGAGAACTCAATTGACTTGATCCATGTTTTTGGACTGTGGGAGGAAACTGGAGAACCTGGAGGAAACCCATGCAGACACGGGGAGAACATGGAAACTCCACGCAGATGGGGATTCGAAACGGGAATCCCTAGTGCTGAGAGGAGAACATGCTAACCACTAAACCACCATGCCGCCCTGATCAAGTCAATTGAATACTCCAAATTGCCCCATATACAGTAGAGTGTGTTTGTGTGAGTGAGTGAATGGCCAGCGACCCTAGTGAGTGTGTGCCCCCCGCGACCGTAGTACAGGATAAAGCGGATGTGTGTGTGATGTATATATGTACGTGTGTGTGTAAATTTATTTACTTATATATATTTATAGCATATTATTCTTGTTGCTTGATATTCTTACTCTATACCAGCGGTTTAGAAGCTAGCATTGTGACAGTAAAAAAAAGGAAACATTAGAAAAAATGTATTAATTATTTTTCTATGTACTTTCTCTTTCCTGCAGCTGACTTTGGTTTTGCACGGTATCTTCAAAGTAACATGATGGCAGCCACACTGTGTGGGTCACCAATGTACATGGTGAGCATCTTCTGTCCGTAGCACTCAGTGCTGTTTTTAAAGTCTTTGATATATCGCCTATGGTAACACTTTTATCGTGCCTTTTATCGTCCCCTCCAGGCCCCCGAAGTAATCATGTCGCAGAACTATGATGCCAAAGCAGACCTGTGGAGCATCGGAACAGTTATATATCAATGTCTTGTGGGAAAGCCACCTTTTCAGGTCAGAAACTGGGTCGGGATGTGTAGCAGCAAGATGTATTTAATGTTACGTCGTGTTAGATGGCATAAGGTCATTTATCAGACACTTTTATGCAATGCAATGCGATGTGTAAGTATCCAAACTTAATGGCTGAGGTGAGAGTACAGGTTTGGCCATACAGCATCCCTGGAGCAGTAATGATTAAGGGTTTTGCTCTAGGACCCATATTGTTAACATCTGGGATTTGAACCCACTACCTTCAGATTGATAGCCCAACACATTAACCACTGAGTTACCACATCTAAAAATTGTGGACAAAATAAAATGCAATGACGATATTTCTACACACTTTAGATACATTAGCATACGAATGTGCATTATTGTCAATAACGTCATGGCTGAACAAACGGCTCAGCCAATCAGATTTAAGGACTAGAACTATCCGTTTTATAAATACATATATTTTGAAGTTCGGACATTAACAGATCTCTTTAAATAACCCAGCATTAATGACACCATCAGGGCGGCACGGTGGCTTAGTGGTTAGCATGTTCTCCTCTCAGCGCTAGGGATTCCCGGTTCGAATCCCCATCTGGGTGGAGTTTCCATGTTCTCCCCGTGTCCGCGTGGGTTTCCTTCGGGTTCTCCGGTTTCCTCCCACAGTCCAAAAACATGGATCAAGTTAATTGAGTTCTCTAAATTGCCCCATATAGAGTGTGTTTGAGTGTGTGAGTGAATGTGTACCCATCGATGGATTGGTGCCCTGTCCTGGGTGTATCTGCCCAGCGCCCGAGACGTTCTCCCCTGGATGGGCATGGGGAACCCCACCGCGACCCTAATAGAGGATAAAGCGGGAGATAATGAATGAATGAATAATGACACCATCAGGATATTTGTATTTTTGTGTATATCCTTCATATACTCATAAAGAAAACATGATGGGACATGATAGTGTAAAAAAAAAATTTCAAAATTAGGTGAAACGGTGGATTTCGTTGAGTTCGGATATCACCGGATTTTCTTCTCGAAAATGACGTCTCCGTTTTCGTCAGTTGCTTCGGATTTTATCGGTTTGGTCATGTGACGTCCACAAATCTCATTGTTCCTGTTTAGTTTTACTTACTAAGTAAACGTGAAGTTAACGTTTTACTTTTAGCTCCATCATGGGTCAAAACAAAAAATTCAGAACCGACAGCTGTTTAAAGACAACAAGCAGAAACACGATTGAGTTAAGAAGGAAATCATTAAAAATGTACGGATAGTTGCCGCCCACGATAAGTTCCATTGTTGCGAAATAGGAAGCGATAAAGAAGACTAATGTAACGAAAGATGTTAATGCTCTTACAAAACAGAGACTGAAGATCCAGCCATCCATTATCTTCCGCTTTAGGGTCGCAGGGGGGTTCCCCATGCCCATCCAGGGGAGAACGTTTTGGGCGCTGGGCAGATACACCCAGGACAGGACGCCAATCTATCGCTGGGCACACACTCATTCACTCACACATACACACTCTATATGGGGCAATTTGGAGAACTCAATTGAGTTGATCCCTGTTTTTGGACTGTGGGAGGAAACCCACGCAGACACGGGGAGAACATGGAAACTTCACCCAGATTGGGATTCGAACCGGGAATCCCTAGTGCTGAGAGGAGAACGTGCTAACCACTAAGCCACCCCGACTAAATATCCATCCATCCATTATCTTCCGCTTTATCCTATATTAGGGTCGCGGGGGGGTTCCCCATACCCATCCAGGGGAGAACGTTTCGGGCCCTGGGCAGATACACCCAGGACAGGGCGCCAATCTATCACTGGGCACACACTCACTCACTCACACAGACACATACACACGCTATATGGGGCAATTTGGAGAACTCAATTGACTTGATCCATGTTTTTGGACTGTGGGAGGAAACCAGAGAACTTGGAGGAAACCCACGCGGACATGGGGAGAACATGGAAACTCCACCCAGATTGGGATTCAAAGTGGGAATCCCTAGTGCTGAGAGGAGAACATGCTAACCACTAAACCACCGTGCCGCCAAAGATATTGAAACAAATGTATTAATTTGGAACAAAAACAATTAAGCGTTCATTTACTGTTTACATGAGTCTTTTATATTAATTTTTTATAAAAGATTCTAAAATACTGTGCTTATTATTTCTTTGTTCTGTTTTCAGTATTAATCTCCACATTTATTCCTTTATAAAATGTGTTTTATGTATTTTGGAGTCTCTGGAAGGAATTTAAATAGAAAAAGGCAATGAAAACGGAGGTTCCACTCGACATGAATATTATAATGGTGACCTGAATTTGAATAACACAGCATGGTGGCTTAGTTGTTCGCATGGGTGGGTTTCCTCAGGGTTCTCCATTTTTCTCCCACAGTAAAAAAAAAACATGGATTTAAGGTCAATTGAATTTAAATTGCCCCATATAGAGTGTGTTTGTGTGAGTGAGTGTGAGCCCAGTGATAAATTGGTGCCCTGTCCTGGGTGTATCTGCCCGGCGCCTGAAATGTTCTCCCCTGGAAGGGCATGGGGAACCCCGTGACCCTAATAGAGGATTAGAGAGCAGTGAGTGGTGTTCATTATGTAATCTCTCTATATGGTCCGTTGAAAAGTTCCATGTTCCATTAAAAGTCTGTTCCTTTCAGCATGTCTGTTCTAAATGCACGCCTTGTGTCTACATTTAGGTTTTGGCTGAAATGACCTAAATAGTGTCCTCATATGGTTTCTCTGTTCTGTAGGCAAACAGCCCCCAGGATCTGAGGATGTTTTATGAGAAACACAAGACTTTGGTGCCAAAGTAAGAACCATTTTTCATGAGACACTCGCCGAGAGACTGTGAATCAGAACACCCGAGGCCATCCTTTCATACAGCCTTTGTTGACCACTTAAAAAAAAACTTTCTTTTCTTTTCTCAGCATTCCAAGGGAGACATCTGGTCCTCTTGCAGATCTGCTGCTAGGTTTGCTCCAGCGGAACCAAAAGGACCGGATGGATTTTGGTCGGTTCTGTTGTTTTCTGTCCGGTACGGTTTGGTTTTCGATCTGTATGCATCATCATTTTTTTAATTTCTAATGTTTATTTTTTGCAGATGCATTTTTTTGCCATCCGTTCCTTGAGCAAACATCCGTGATTAAAAAATGTAAGGTTCAGAAGCAGAACGATGGAATACAGTCTTACACTCACTTTGATGTAATCTGTGAACTAAGCCTCTGTGCGCTTGTCCTGCAGCATGCCCCGTGCCGGTGCCCACCTGCCCCGGTTCAGTGACTGACAGCACTTGTGGCAGCTCGCCGTCCTGCCGTTATGTCTCTCCTCCGGTAAGTTCACGGCATCATCGATGTAAGCCTGCTGCCACTCCTCTGCAGATGATACACGCTTGCATATTTAAAGCCTGTTTATTATGCACTGCGGGTGGAGATTCACAGCGCAGTCGCAGACTCCGATCCCAACCATCCGTACTTTACTTTTGTTGCTTTCC
Organism: Corydoras sp. C115; assembly: GCA_019802505.1. NCBI lineage: Eukaryota > Metazoa > Chordata > Actinopteri > Siluriformes > Callichthyidae > Corydoras > Corydoras sp. C115. The sequence goes on along the minus strand of JAFMOC010000064.1, from coordinate 2,686,006 downwards.
ATGTTGCAGTCATTGCCAGACATGCAGACGTTGCCCGAAGATGTCCTCCCCTCACCTCCTCTCGGACCTCCAAATTATCTGCAGCTGTCTAAGGAATCTGGGGGTAGTACCAGCAGTAAAAACTCCTCATGTGACACTGATGACTTTGTGCTGGTGCCCCATCTATCCGGAGAACAGTCCTGTGAGTGGATAAGAGCTTGTACAGTGATTTCCTAAATACTGTGTGCATATGTGCAGAGTGATGTCATATTATATATCCATCACGGTGCAGTGATGATCGTCGCCCTGTGATTCAATTCTCACTAAATGTACATTTAACATGATGGAACAACATAAAGCACTCAGATGTCCATGTTAGCACTTTTTTATTATTAAAAATGAAACTGCTCTGAATCCAAATGAGCATTTTAACTCAGTTTTACTAATAATCCAAACTAAACTAAACCAAAATGCCGGGAGACTCCGGTTACACGGCCACTTGGGTACATTGGATTTTTACAATTTGGAGAACTCAATTGACTTGATCCATGTTTTTGGACTGTGGGAGAAAACCGGAGAACCCGGAGGAAGCTCACGCGGACACGGGTAGAACATGGAAACTCCACCCAGATGGGGATTCGAACCAGGAATCCCTAGCGCTGAGAGGAGAACATGCTAAACACTAAGCCACCGTGCCGCCCTCATTATAAATATAAAATATGAAAAATAGACAAATAAAATGGCAATAAAATAAAAATATAGCAGCCGTGAGATAATTCAGAGTGTCTGCTGATGAAAGTGTAGCATCTCAGTGTTTATGGGAAGTGTCTGTTGATTTAGGTGGAGTCCATGTCCATGTTCTCAGTTCCACTTCCTGTAAAGATGGACTTTGTAGTTCTACAATTCCAGACTGTAGTCCATCTGTCTGTGTTCTACAGTACATACTGTGTATGTCCCCTTTACGCTGTTCTAATGGTCACGACCCCAATAGTACCACCACAGAGCAGGGATTATTGGGTTGGTGCATTAATGAAACTACAGCAGCACTGCTGCACTAAAACCCCCTCACCACATCAGTGTCACTGCAGAACTGACCATAAACAATCCACCACCCAAATGATACCTGTTCTGTGATGCTCCTGACCAACAGAGAACCAACAGGGGACTAACAAACACCCAACAACAGATGGACTACAGTCTGTAATTATAAAACTACAAAGTCCATCTATATGATAAGTGGAGAAAATAGATAAGCCCAAATCATTCATACATTTAAAAAATATATAAATATATTCAAATTCTGGACTTGATCAGTCTGCAGACTCACAGCAGACTCTGATGTTGTAAGGACATTCTGCTGAGTCTGCAACTTTGTTTTTCCTGCTAATGTATACTGCCATTTAGCTCTGTCCTAAAAGAAAATTCACCAGTTGACACTTGAACGTCTGTTTTTTGACGTACTTTAAAACCAAGAATAAAAACCTGTGGTGTAAAAATCACATTAAAACAGCACTTAAAATGATAAATAATGGACATGGTCTTAAACAGTTTAGAAAGGTGTGAAACACGGTTTCCCTCTGGAGACAAAAAGGACACTGGTCCACGATAGCTGGATTTAAAACAGAAATAAAAGCGTTTACCGCAATAATACCGTGAAGGATTCTCCATAGAGAGCATCTAACAAGCTTTTGCTTCCATGGTCTCCACAGGTGACCTGCCCATGGGGGCCGTCAGCCGCAGGCCGTCCAGTGAATATCTCCTGTGTGCAGGGTGAGTGTCATGTTACCAACATCAGCATATATTTATTAAATCCTAAATTATTCAGAAAATTGGAAAAGTAATTCATTTATTCATCTATTATCTTCTGCTTTATCCTCTATTACGGTCATGGGGGGCTGGGGGGGGAATTCCCATGCTCATTCAGGGGGAGAACATTTTGGGCGCTGGGCAGATACACCCAGGTATGGGGTGCCAGTCTCTGGATACTCACACAAACACATACTATATGGGGAAATTTAGAGCATTCAATTTACCTTGAATTCATGTTTTTGCACTGTGGGAGGAAACCGGAGAACCCGGAGGACATGGAACATGGAAACTCCACCCAGATTGGGATTTGAACCGGGAATCCCTAGCGCTGAGAGGAGAACATGCTAACCACTAAACCTATAATATAAATATAATTATATACTACTATAATAGTAGTATATGATTCAATATATATATATATATATATATATATATATATATATATATATATATATATATATATATATATATATATATATATATATAATAAATATATCCATCCATTATCTTCCGCTTTATCCTCTATTAGGGTCGTGCGGGGGTTCCCCATGCCCATCCGGGGGAGAACGTTTCGGGCGCTGGGCAGATACACCCAGGACAGGGCGCCAATCTATCGCTGGGCACACACTCACTCACACAGACACACTCTATATGGGGCAATTTGGAGAACTCAATTGACTTGATCCATGTTCTTGATCCATGGAAACTCCACCCAGATGGGGATTCGAACTGGGAATCCCTAGCCCTGAGAGGAGAACATGCTAACCACTAAGCCACCGTGCCGCCCTCATTATAAATATAAAATATGAAAAATAGACAAATAAAATGGCAATAAAATAAAAATATAGCAGCCGTGAGATAATTCAGAGTGTCTGCTGATGAAAGTGTAGCATCTCAGTGTTTATGGGAAGTGTCTGTTGATTTAGGTGGAGTCCATGTCCATGTTCTCAGTTCCACTTCCTGTAAAGATGGACTTTGTAGTTCTACAATTCCAGACTGTAGTCCATCTGTCTGTGTTCTACAGTACATACTGTGTATGTCCCCTTTACGCTGTTCTAATGGTCACGACCCCAATAGTACCACCACAGAGCAGGGATTATTGGGTTGGTGCATTAATGAAACTACAGCAGCACTGCTGCACTAAAACCCCCTCACCACATCAGTGTCACTGCAGAACTGACCATAAACAATCCACCACCCAAATGATACCTGTTCTGTGATGCTCCTGACCAACAGAGAACCAACAGGGGACTAACAAACACCCAACAACAGATGGACTACAGTCTGTAATTATAAAACTACAAAGTCCATCTATATGATAAGTGGAGAAAATAGATAATGGCACAAGAAGTAGGTGTGTCCAAACTTTTGACCCGTACTGTATATGGGTGTGTACAGGAAATGGAGAGTGTGCCAAGTGCAGAGTTGAGCATCCTAAATGTACCTCGTTCTATGTATTTAGTTATGAATAGGAAAGAAAGTGCAGATTCCATTATTTGAAATAAGACCCAGTGTGAGCTGGCTGCTATTTCTGAGCTGAAGCATCCAATGTGTGCCAGTCAGGATGTGAGTCACGAGGCTGGATGTGAGGATGCCGTGTCAGTCCTCTCATTCTGTGAATGCTGACAGAACCAGTGTTCATGTCATTCACACGGATTAGTCATTGAATTATATTCGGTGCCGTAAATGAAGGAGAAATATTTAGCCGACTGATCTGGATCTGACGTATGCTGGTATAAGTGCTTAAAGTGATAACATCTGGGTGTGAGTTAACAATGAAATGTAATTATACAGATTTATTGTAAAAGTGGCAGCAGCCAAAAACTTGGCAGCAGCTCTGTATGTTTGTGTTTCAGTATGATTATAATACATAAAGGACACATTAAACACATTCCTGTTTTATTTTTGGTTTAATTACATAGAATACTGACTTCCATGATGACCTTATAACAAATAAGAGCAATGCTGAGTAATGATGGCTGAAAAGTCTTTGTAGCTTATTAAATTTATCTTACATTGAAAATAGAAGTGGGCGGCACGGTGGCTTAGTGGTTAGCATGTTCTCCTCTCAGCACTAGGGATTCCCGGTTTGAATCCCAATCTGGGTGGAGTTTCCATGTTCTCCCCGTGTCCGCGTGGGTTTCCTCCGGGTTCTCCGGTTTCCTCCCACAGTCCAAAAACATGAATTCAAGGTAAATTGAATGCTCTAAATTTCCCCATATAGTGTGTGTGTCTGTGTGAGTGAGTGTGTGCCCTGAGACTGGCACCCCAAAAACATGGATCAAGTCAATTGAATTCTCCAAAAAATTGCCCCATATAGAGTGTATCTGTGTGAGTGAGTGTGTGCCCAGTGATGGATTGGCGCCCTGTCCTGGGTCTATCTGCCCAGCGCCCGAAACGTTCTCCCCTGGATGGGCATGGGGAACCCGCCTGTGACCCTAATAGAGGATAAAGTGGTGGTAGAAGATAATGGATGAATTTCTTTACTTCATATTAGGGATGAAACAATTAATCATTGTAGCAATTAATTAATTAAAAACATTACAGTGATTTAATTAAGGTAGTGGGTGTCTTACCATAGTCATGACGACATCCACAAGAAAAATAAGTATTGTTCCAATAGCTGGAACTTTAGTCCAAGTGACGCAACTCGTCCGAAACAAAAATAAAGTTCCACTTGCAGCACACCCGTCTGTTTACTTTGTCAATGAATTGATATGAATTTGTTCTTTAAGGGACACAGATTTAATTTTCTTACTTTAATTTTCACAACAAAAAAATTATAGTGTTAATATTCAGCAAAAGCCCGTTTTTGCTGTCATCTATTAAGTTATTTACATTAAATAACAAACGTTAAGGGCGGCACGGTGGCTTAGTGGTTAGCATGTTCTCCTCTCAGCCCAAATCCCAATCTGGGTGGAGTTTCCATGTTCTCTCCGTGTCCACGTGGGTTTCCTCCGGGTTCTCCGGTTTCCTCCCACAGTCCAAAAACATGGATCAAGTCAATTGAATTCTCCAAATTGCCCCATATAGAGTGTGACTGTGTTTGGTCACATATAGACTATGTCTGTGTGAGTGAGTGTGTGCCCAGTGATAGATCGGCACCCTGTCCTGGGTGTATCTGCCCAGCGCCCAAAACGTTCTCCCCTGAATGGGCATAGGGGAACCCCCCCCCCCCATTTATATACATTACATTTGGTGATTTAGCAGATGCTTTTTATCCAAAGCGACTTACAAGGTGAGAACAGGGTTAATCACAACATCCCTGGAGCAATGAGGGTTAAGGGTCTTGCTCAAGGACCCACATTTGAACCCCCAACCTTCAGATTGACAGCCCAACGCCCCAACCACTGAGCTACCTTGCCCCCAGTACAGGATTAATCAGAAGATAATGAATAAATAAATGATCAAACATTTGAAACTGTGCATTGCTGTTATTTCCTGGACTTTTTTTGTAAAGTGAATTATTATCATCGTACAATCTCTATCTGTCTCATTCCTACTCCACATTATGAAATATAAAGTGACTGTACATTTCGTCTCTGTGTTCTTTGTTGTAATGTGATCTTTTCGATGCAGAGACATCATGTCTGCAGAAAGCCACTTCCTCCGTTTCTCTTTCTATACATGTCCAACAAAACGTCTCATGTTTCTACTTGTATATTCAGACACTCACACTAACGATCATCACGCCCTCCTCCTCAAATCAGACCTCCTCTGACGTAACCCGCTTTATTCTTGTGAATGAGGCACAGCTAAGCACATTTCCCAACACGTGTGTAGTCTTGCGCTACTTGACCGAGTGCCAGGTCTTCCAGGAGAGCCTCTAACTTTTCCTGGAGTTCTGAAACGCAGCTCCACACTGTGTTCTGAGGGGCTGTTTGCTTTACCCCCTCGCCTCCACATCATGTTGATTTTCTACACCCGGCCAGCCGCCTGCTGCTGAGCCGTTACGCCAAACCAGGCGACTGACGAAACAGTCCCGACTGTTTTTTTATTTATTTTTTATTAAAGAGGACCAGACGTGCTGTCCGTTTTAAATCCTGTCTTTCCTGTACGTTTGGAACCAGAACAAACCGCTCGATGCCCTTCTCACTCTTTTTCCCCCCGTACTGTGCCACCCCAGAAGACTGCTGATCAAACAAAGAGACACTTCTCTGTTGTTCTTCAGCTGTGCGTCCTCGTGTGGCTCACGTGTACCGCTCACATTTCAGCCTCGCCTCCCCTCCTCTCGACCCTCCCCCTGTTTTTGTGAACCCACAGCGCTGATGAGGGATTTGTTGTTATAATACTTGATTTCCCTGAAATCCATGTTATTGACCTGAGTGTGACGTTTGTCCCGAGACATTTTGTCCTCTTTGAAAACAAAGAATCCTAACAATCACCTTCTTCTCCTCTCTTTGTGACCAGGGAAAGGGGAGGGCTAAGCTAATACCCATTCTTAGTTCAACCCACATTTTCACAGGGACCGCCCCGAAGCTCCTCTTTGCTCTGTGATTGGCTGACACAGCATGTGCTCACGGGGTTCCTCCTCCCTCTCCACATTGTCCCGTCCCCTTCAAACCGGAAAAAGGTGTTCCGTACTGTAACTTCTCATGTCAACAAGCAACAACACAAAGAGGTTGTGAGGCGTTTCGAGCTGACAACATTAAACCATGTCTTAAATGTAGAAGCTCTTTTTTTTTATGTAGTCTAGTTCTTTTAGCTGTCGTCATGGTTCAGCATGTTCAGAAGCATGTTGACTGGATCGGTGCTTTTCCCTCTGTTGCATCCAGGCAGCCGCAGGCCTCGGGTCAGAATCCGATGGTCTCCCCTCGGGCTGAGACCACGCCGATCCCCGTGCCCACTCAGGTGCGCAACTATCAGCGGATAAAGCAGAACCTCTCCAGCAGCCCCAGTTCCACTCTGTATAGCTCCCCCAGGTAAGAAAGTCTTTATTTATATCTGTTTCTAATATTCTGAAATGTTTGTGTAATTTAGAAAAGCGGCTTTTTTTTTTAAAGCTTTAAAAGTCGTTCCATGAAGGCAGTTTGTAAGAAGGTTGTTGAATAAAAGGAGGGAGATGAAGCTTTTGTTTGTAGGTCGATTCCAGCAGCGTGGGGCTGTTTGGTTTCAGGCAGATGGCTAGACAGCTTTGAGATTAAGTCTGCTTTACGTCTTCTACCTCCTCATCAGTGAGATGAGTGTGCCTGCTGCCCAGCTGCAGCTGCTGCCCCATTTTCAATGGATTACCCAGATAGTCTGATCGTCCTGTGAGCAGAACCCGTGAACAGACTTGAGCTGACGATTGACCGAGATCCTACAGGTAGAGCGTGTAATGACCCAGATCTTCTGAGTGTGGTGTTCGACATGAGCACGTCACTGCTGTAAAGTGATGAGCTGAAGTCCAGACGAAAACTAAAAATGACATAATGTGTTCAGCTGCTGGGGCGGCACACTGGCTCTGTGATCAGCACTTTCACCTCTTTCGCTGATCTGGGTGGAGTTTGTTCTCCTCGTGGGTTTTCTATGGGTTCTCATTTTCCTCCCATAGTCCAAAAACATAGATTCAAGGTAAATTGGCTGCTACAAATTTATCCTTTATAAATTGCCCCATATAGTGTCTCTGAATGACTACGTGTGTGCCCAGCGACGTATTTGATATACTTTTATTAGTCCCACAATTGGGAAAGTCGTTAGGGGAAGTTAGTATTTCATACTGGGTACTTCATACCTACTGACTTGTGATGTTCTCATTTGTAATGGGGCAATTTGTAAAGGAGCTACAAATTGCTCCTTTACAAATTGCCCCATATAGTGTCTCTGTATGACTGTGTGCCCAGCGACGTATTTGATATACTTTTATTGATTGATATACTTTTATTAGTCCCACAATTGGGAAATTCGTTAGGGGAAGTTAGTATTTCATACTGGGTACTTCATACCTGACTTGTTATGTTCTCATTTGTGATGTTACCCCCCCCCTGCGATTCCCTGGCCATAGTCCCTAGTACAACATTAAGTGATGGTGATCTATTTTGTCTACAGTGCTCACAGAGGAATCTGTCCTCCACAATTAACCCATCCGTGCAGTAAAACACACACACACACACACACACACACACACACTGAGTGAAGTGTGCACTCTTGCACCAGCGTGGTAGAGAGCCCTGTATACGACACCACCTGGGGAGCAATTGGCTTTAGGTGCCACTTCAGCTATAGTACTTCATGGGACCAGTAATCGAACCGGGGCCCTTCAGGTCGCAAGGCTGGTTTTAACCCCAAACCTACGACTGCCCCTTACCCTGTACTAGTCCGTCCACTCGGCGGTGTGATGTTAGAGTCCGACATTCTTAAGCTCGGGTGAAATAGTGAAATCTCTTCTGTGTGTACAGGTCCGGTACGGTACGGCGCTCCAACACAAGTCCGATGGGCTTCCCAAAAATGTCCTCTGGGTCGCCCGGCTCTGCTGACACGGCGGCCACCGTGGGCCGAAGACTGTCCACCGGCAGCTCGCGGCCCTACTCGCCCTCTCCTCTGGGTTAGTATATGTGTCCCTCACTGTGTTTGCTGTGCCGGTTTGTTTAAACATGCATCATAAGCAGTTTATTGTGCGTCATGTTCTGACATGTCTCTGTATTTAGTGGGTACTATTCCTGAACAGCTGGGCCACTGCTGCTGCGGACATCCCCACAGTCATGAGGCACGCAGCCGCAGCTCCTCCGGCGGTGAGTGGACCACATGCTGTGTGTGCCAACCTTTACCATAGTACTTTATTCCACTGAGATTCCGTTGTTATTTTATTTTAGTGATAAAGTGATTTAGTTTGCATAGAGTACTTACACACAGAGGAATTAGGCCTCCACATTTAACATTTAACTCATAATGCAAGGAAACACACACATATACACACACTGAGTGCAGTGAGCACATGTACACTGCTCCCGGGAGCATTTGAGGTTAGGTGACTAACCCAAGTGTACTTTAGTCATCATATTTAGTGAGATTGGGAATCAAACCGGGGACATTCAGGTCGCAAGGCAAGCTTAGGACCACCCCAACATTTAAAGCAGCACTAGGAAACATCCCACAGCATGTATTACTAATATCCATCCGTCCATTATCTTCCACTTTATCCTCGACTAGGGTCGCAGGGGGGGTTCTCAATGCCCATCCAGGGGAGAACGTTTCGGGCGCTGGGCAGATTCTATTGCTGGGCACACACTCACTTACACATACACACTCTATATGGGGGCTATTTTGAGAACTCAATTGACTTGATGCATGTTTTTGGACTGTGGGAGAAAACCCGGAGAACCTGGAGGAAACCTACGCGGACACGGGGAGTACATGGAAACTCCACCCAGATTGGGATTCGAACCGGGAATCCCTAGCGCTGAGAGGCGAACATGCTAACCACTAAGCCACCGTGCCGCCCTGTATTCCATCCATTATCTTCCGCTTTATTCTCTGCTAGGGTCGCGAGGGGGGGGGTTCCCCATGCCCATCCAGGGGAGAACGTTTGGGGCGCTGGGCAGATACACCCAGGACAGGGCGCCAATCCATCACTGGGAACACACTCACTCACACACACACTCTATATGGGGCAATCTGGAGAATTCAATTGACCTTGATCCATGTTTTTGGATTGTGGGAGGAAACCCACACGGACACAGGGAAAACATGGAAACTCCACCCAGATTGGGATTCGAACCGGGAATCCCTAGTGCTGAGAGGAGAACATGCTAACCACTAAACCACCGTGATGCTCTGTATTACTAATTAAATTGTTAAACATTCATTCATTCATTATCTTCCGCTTTATCCTCTATTAGGGTCGCGGTGGGGTTCCCCATGCCCATCCAGGGGAGAACATCTCGAGCGCTGGGCAGATACACCCAGGACAGGGCGCCAATCCATCGCTGGGCACACACTCACTCCCACAGACACACTCTATATGGGGCAATTTGGAGAATTCAGTTGACTTGATCCATGTTTTTGGACTGTGGGAGGAAACCGGAGAACCCGGGGGAAACCCACGCGGACACGGGGAGAACATGGAAACTCCACCCAGATTGGGATTCGAACCGGGAATCCCTAGTGCTGAGAGGAGAACATGCTAACCACTAAACCACCGTGACGCTCTGTATTACTAATTAAATTGTTAAACATTTTAAATGTATTAATTTTTAGTCATTTGAGGACATTTGATTGCAAACCTTGTAACCAGTTCAAATGATTGTAGATAGGGGGCAGTAATTAGGCCTCACAAACAGAAATGAACTTATGCATTCATGTCTTTTGTGTTTAAACTTTACTCTTGGGCTCGGCCACCTACCGGTCGCTATGGAAACCCCGCTTTTAAAGGAGAAGCTGCCTTGCAGCCATGTGTTTAGACTGTGGTTGGTGCCAGTGCAGCCGAAATCCGATTCAGCGCAGACCAACCCCTGGCAGCTTCTCTGTCCCGGCTGCTTTCTGGTGGAGCCTTTGTGTTAGGAGTGAATGTGTTGTGCTCTGGTGCTGCTGAGATAAAGGCAGCTCTTTTTCGACACTGGGGAGGAGGAACATGAACTCGTTGGCCTGCTGTGCTGCAGTGAGAGTCCCCTGAAGTAGAAAGACCTCACGTGGACTCTAGTGCCATCTAATGTCAGAACAACCCATCTGCAGAATACCCATATATATCTGCGAGTGATGACAGGAATGAAAAATGACATGATGAAGGCGTGAGTCAGTGATGATTGTATGGTTATATTTAACAGGTTCTCCAGTGCCCTCATCCCAAATTCTTGGCACAAGGCTCCAGAGCGCACCCACCCTGTCAGATGCCTACCAGAACAAACAGAAACTGCACAAGCAGCTCTCGGATCCGACCGCTTTAGCCTTCCCTCCCACCCATTCGCCACAACTGGGACGCCCTGGCAGTCGGGGCACCTCACCCACTAAGCACTTGGGCACTTCTCCACGTACCACCGAGTGGTTACAGAAGTCTCCCCTGCCAACCATCATCGGCTCGCCCACCAAGGTAAGCTTTACGATCACTTCTTCTCTTCATATTGGTATAAACTGATGCCTGTTATGATTCTGGGTGGCATGGTGGCTTACAGTAGTGGTTAGCACATTTGCCTCTCAGCGCTGGGGATCCAGGGTCCAAACCAGATCTGGGTTGAATTTTCATGTCCTCCCCATGTCTGCGTGGGTTATTATTTGTCCCTGGGACTCCCACAATCCAAAAACATGAATCCAAGCTAAATTGGTTGCTTTAAATTGCCCCTCTTAGTGGTTAGCACGTTTGCCTCTCAGCGCTAGGGATTCTCGGTTCGAATCCCCATCTGGGTGGAGTTTCCATGTTCTCCCCGTGTCTGCGTGGGTTTCCTCAGGGTTCTCCGGTTTACTCCCACAGTCTAAAAACATGGATCAAGTCAATTGAGTTCTCCAATACAAATATGTGTGAGTGTGAGTGTGCCCAGCGATGGATTGACGCCCTGTCCTGGGTGTATCTGCCCAGTGCCCGAAACGTTCTCCCCTGGATGGGCATGGGGAACCCCCCGCGACCCTGATATAGGATGAAGCAGAAGATAATGGATGGATGGATGGATGGATGGATAAATTGCCCCTATACAGTGTGTGAGTGTGTGTCCAGTGATAGATTGGCGGCCTTTCCTGGGTGTATCTGCCCAGCACCCGAAACGTTCCCCCCTGAATGGGCATGCAGAACGTGACCCTACGTGGCGGAAGAATGGATGGATGGATATATGGATGGATGGAAGTTTTGATTCCATGACTATCATTGTTGTACCCGGTGGTTTGATTTTATTTTATATATTTATTTATTTATTTTTTAAGACAACTGCCCCCTTCAAAATCCCCAAAACACAGGCGTCGTGCAACCTCATGGCCTTGGCCTCTCAGCAGGGTATGGCGGAGAGCCCCATCCTCAGCAAGATGCCAATGGATGCTCGGGAGATCTGCGCACACCACTGGTCGCCGTACCCGAGTGGGCGCAATTCGACTCCTGAACCCTCCAGGACGCCCTTTGGAAGGTACCGCATCTGTAATATCCTGTGTTTGTCTTCAGAGTTCAGAGAGGTTTTGGATTCTGTGAAGCAGCAGCACTTAAGCATGTTCTCTGCAGGTCAGTGAGTACGGGCCGTCTGTCCGACCCACCGGGACGAATCGCTCTTGGAGGACAGCCGTACCAGGGCAGCACGGACAGCCTCAACACAGAGCGACCGATGGACACAGGTAGAGCTCTCGGCCTTCCTTCCTTCCTTGGCTTTTTGGACACATCTCATTGCATAGCATCACATGTTTATTAGCTCGTCCTGCAAAGCTTGTGAGCTGCATGTGGAACTCTGATTGGCTTTCGGTGTGTGTGTGTGTGCGTGTGCGAGTGTGTGTACGTGTGTCTGTAATGCTGCACTTTGACTGCCTGAGTCTGTGAGTGACCCCTGATTGTCTTGTGTCTGCGTCTGTATGATCGTCCGTCTGCATCACCCCCAGCCCCTGCAGGGTCATGTGGTTTGACAGTGGGCGGGGCGAGTCCTCGTACTGTGGTCTTCACAGTGGGCTCGCCTCCCAACAGCAGCACTCCTCCAGCCTGCAGCCACCTGAGTACCCGACCTCGCACCACCTCAGGTAAGAGCTTCACCTCGCGCTCTCCTGTTGCTCATGCCACCTCAAACAGCATGTAGTATGCAAGAGTGATATGGCTTGGTATGTCTCTGTCTGATATTTCGTGGCGGCGTGTCTGTGGATTGCAGGTCATCCAGGGGTCACTCATTTCTCCAGTAATACCAATTAAAAACCTAATGAACCTATTTTTACCCTATGAGCCAATTTTGTATTTATCTGGGTCCAAATTTCCACTACGGACAAAGCCAGGAGTCACTAAACGGCTACAGGGTGTAATCCTATGGGGCAAGTAGCCATGTCAGAGTGAGCTGCTTGTATTTAAATCTCTCTCTCTCTCTCTCTCTCTCTCTCTCTCTCTCTTTCTCAAGTTTAAGTACAGAGTACTATATTAGCATGAATGTAATATTACACATTGTTGCCAAAGCAGTAAGTAAAAAGAAAAAACAGACATACGAAAGATATTAAGTTTAGAACATGGCATGTAACATCCATCCATCCATTATCTCCCGCTTTATCCTCTATTAGGGTCGTGTGGGTTCCCCGTGCCCATCCGGGGAGAACGTTTCAGGTACTGGGCAGATACACCCAGGACAGGGCGCCAATCTATTGCTGGGCACACACTCACTCACACAAACACACTCTATATGGGGCAATTTGGAGAATTCAATTGACCTGGATCCATGTTTTTGGACTGTGGGAGGAAAACGGAGAACCCAGAGGAAACCCACGCGGACATGGGGAGAACGTGGAAACTCCACCCAGATAGGGATTCGAACCGGGAATCCCTAGAGCTGAGAGGAGAACATGCTAACCACTAAGCCTGGCATGTAACAGTATTGCATAATTTACATATGGTATAATTTTACAACAAATTAAATAGACACATTAAACGTGTACCTTCCTCCTCATTTGGATGTGATTGGTTGCCGGTTGCACGCTCTCTCGCTCGCTCTCTCTCTCTCTCTCTCTCTCTCTCTCTCTCTCTCTCTCTCTCTCTCTCTCTCTATATATATATATATACATAGACATATCTATATATATATATATATATATATATATATATATATATATATATATATATATATATATATATACAGGAGCTTTACATGAATCTCTGCAGGTTTATCTTAGTATCTGTACTTTACAGTCACTTTCCTGCCCTTAACACAGGATCTTAGCTTTCCATGCGCCTTCAACAAACATGAACTAAATGTTTTTTATGTGTACAAAAAAAGTCTTGAAGTCAAAATATTCTGCTAGTACTTTGGATACACATTTACATTTGGTTATTTAGCAGACACCTTTATCCAAGTGACTTACAAGTACCCCAATTTGATGGTTGGGGTCAGAACACAGGGTTGAGAGAACACATTGGGTCCCTGGGTTAAGGGTCTTGCACAAGGACCCACATTGGTAACATCAGTGGACCTCGCATACTGGCTGATCATACTGCCACCTACTGCCACTGTGTAAGATCACCAATAATTAGATTTTATATACTTAACAACATCCATCCATTATCTTCCGCTTTATCCTCTACTAGGGTTGCGGGGGGGTTCCCCATGCCCATCCAGGGGAGAATGTTTCGGGCGCTGGGCAGATAGACCCAGGACAGGACGCCAATCCATCGCTGGGCACACACTCACTCACACAAATACAATCTATATGGGGCAATTTAGAAAATTAAATTGACGTTGATCCATGTTTTTGGACTGTGGGAGGAAACCGGAGAACCCGGAGGAAACCCACGCGGACACGGGGAGAACATGGAAACCGACACCCTAAACACTGAGCTACCATGTTCTTCCAGACTTTCTGACCTACTGCATTCTGCAGTTGATTCCTGGCATCAGAGAACTTGAGTGGAACAGTCGTTAGAGTTCCTGCCTCACTTAACAAAGGTCAGATGTCATGTCCTCTATCTGCGTGTCCGCATTCCAAAGCCAGACTGATGTAAACTGGGGTCACATGCTGGGACACAACGAGCAGCCAGCATTTGTCAGACGTGGGAATGTTTTTTTTTAATCTGCTGGCTGGTGTCTGTTGGTTTCTAAATTCATGCAGCACTTTTCTGTTTACCTCCATCACTTAGTCACCCGGGGTTACAGGGTTCCCGCTACCACTGCCCTCGCCCTTCTCATTTCACGTCTCACCTCTCTTCAGATATCTTCACTGAGACCATTAGCTGAACCCAGCCAGCATGCCACTGCCACATGGTGGTACCAAATTCCCTAACCTCCTATAAATATGGTCTGGATCTGATTCTATAACCAAATAGCCATTGATGCTCTCCAGATGTTAAACTCCTGACTGAAGGATCTGAGTTTTTTTTTTTATGAAATCACTGCCACTCAGCTGCAACTGTTAATCCATTGCTCTTGTTTCTCTTCAGTGGGCTCAAGTGGCTCCGCAGGTTCCTTGTACTCCACCAGTGGGAAGGTGTGCATTGGGTCTCCTCCTTCTTTACCCATGGGCAGCTCTCCACCCGGGGCAGAGGCAGCCCCCAGCAGCTTGCGCTATGTCCCCTATGGCACCTCTCCACCTAGCCTGGATGGTTTCATCACCTTTGAAGCCCCCGAGCTTCCTGAGGAGACCCTCATGGAGGTGAGTGAGTGTTTCACACAGCAGAAAAACAATGATACATGGCCACTTTGGTCTTTATTTTTTTTAGTTTTATCTTCTATTAGGCTCAACAGAGAAGTCAGAGAGGTGGACAGACATCGTAACCGTTAAGCATCATTACAACATACTGACATTTCGGAGCGTGGACACGTTTTTTAAATGTATTTATTTAGTGCTATTCGATCGAATATTAGTTAATGCATTTGTTCAAAGCTTAGTAGTTAGCATGTTTACCTCTCAGTGCTGGGGATCCAAGTTTGAATCACATGGGTTCAAGATAAAATTGGCTGCCCCTAAGCTGAAATTCCATTTATCCATCATCTTCCGCTTCATCTTCTACTAGGGTCAAGGGGGAGGGCATTCTCCCCATGCCCATCCAGGGGAGAACGTTTCAGGCGCTGGGCAGATACACCCAGGACTGGGCGCCAATCTATCGCTGGGCACACACTCACACACTATATGGGGAAATTTGTAGAACTCAATTGACTTGATCCATGTTTTTGGACTGTGGGAGGAAACTGGAGAACCTGGAGGAAACCCATGTGGACATGGGGTGAACATGGAAACTTCACCCGAACCGGAAATCCCTAGTGCTGAGAGGAGAACATGCTAACAACTAAGCCACTGTGCCGCCCTAATCTGAAATAAATTTAAATTGGCCCTATATTGTGAAAAAAATTCTAAATTGCCCCTATATTGTGTGTATGCCCAGCGCCCAAAACGTTCTCCCCTGGATGAACATGGGGGAATAAATCGGTGAAACAGGACAGATGTACTGACCCTTATCTGTGTGTGTGTTTTCAGAGAGAGCACACGGACACACTGATGCACCTGCGGATGATGCTCTCCTTCACCGACTGTGTGCTGGAGCTGGCTGCGGTCAGGGCAGGAGGGGCAGATCTCGGCAGTTCTGCAGCCTCTCTCTACCCCCTTCAGGAGAGTGTGGTGGTCGACCAGATCAGCCAACTGAGCAAGGAGTGGGGGTAAGACACACACACACACACACACACACACACACTTACTTACACCAACAGCTAACTATGTCTTTATATACAACACACTAATATAACACTATATGGACACTAGTATTAGAACACTCCTCCTTATTTTTCCTAACCTTTAATTATTAAATTCAGGTTTTTCTTTTTGCCCCACTGCCGTGTAGTCATGCATTTGTGAAATAAGAAATGCCTTTTATTTTTCCCACAATGGGGAAATTCAGACAACTGTGTGCAGTTCGGGGAAGGTCCTCTTGCTACACTGTTGCTGCTGTCCAGAGGATGAGTCCCCCACTGAGCCCCTGTCCTCCCAATGTTTCTTCCTTATATAACAACATAACAGGGAGGGAGTTTTTTTCTTGCCATTGTTGCTTCAGCTTGCTCTTTGGGGGTTTAAAGGCTTATAAAACTGTAAAGCTGCTTTGTGACAATGTGCTATTGTGAAAAGCGCTCTATAAATAAATCACTTGAACAAAAATAAATAAAAGTAAATAAATTACTTAACAAAGCAAGGTCTAAAGGTTCCGCTGTGTTAGATGTGGACAGTCTTGACTGGCCCCCCACAGAACCCTGACCTCAACTCCATATATCCTTTGGACAATCCATAACCACTGCTCCAGATCAAATCAGACAATATACACAAGATATCGTATAGGTCACTCAAATTTAACTCATAAGCTTATACTAACAAAAGACAACCACCAACCTGCCAAACACATCCTGACCGACTGCCCTGCCTCCAACCACATCAGAAGATCATCCATCCATTATCTTCCGATTTATCCTGTATGAGGGTCGCGGGGAGGGTTCCCCATGCCCATCCAGGGGAGAACATTTTGGGCGCTGGGCAGATACACCCAGGACAGGGCGCCAATCTATCGCTGGGCACACACTCACACACTATATGGGGAAATTTGTAGAACTCAATTGACTTGATCCATGTTTTTGGACTGTGGGAGGAAACCGGAGAACCCGGAGGAAACCCACACGGACACGGGGAGAACATGGAAACTCCACTCAGATGGGGATTCGAACCACTACGCCACCGTGCTGCCACATCAGAAGATCATACTACCAAGAAAAGAGCACAAAAGACCTTTTTGAAAAGAACCCACAAGAGAAAATTAACTTTTTATTGCACATAAACTTGAAACAGGCGGCACGGTGGTTTAGTGGTTAGCACGTTCTCCTCGAATTCCCATCTGCGTGGAGTTTCCATGTTCTCCCCGTGTCTGCGTGGGTTTCCTCCGGGTTCTCCGGTTTCCTCCCACAGTCCAAAAACATGGATCAAGTCAATTGAATTCTCAAAATTGCCCCATATAGAGTGTGTCTGTGTGAGTGAGTGTGTGCCCAGCGATGGATTGGCACCCTGTCCTGGGTGTATCTGCCCAGCGCCCGAAATGTTCTCCCCTGGATGGGCATGGGGAACCCCACCGCGACCCTAATAGAGGATAGCGGGAGATAATGAATGAATGATTGAATGAATAAACTTGAAACACCTCATTTAATATCATTTTGTTTAATCTCCTCCCCATCTAGACATAATGTAACCAAGCGTATGCCACAAATAGCCAAATACGTGCTGAAGTGGCAGTAAAACCTCAATACAATACCTAACCTAACCATATATCCTTTGTACATTTCCCTGCAGGCAGGTGGAGCAGTTGGTGTTATACATGAAAGCTGCTCAGCTGCTGGCCTCCTCCCTGCATCTGGCAAAGGCTCAGATCAAGTCCACTAAACTGAACCCCTCTTCTGCAGTCAAACAAGGTGAGCAGGACAAATCTAAAAAACTACTGTCATTGTTATTGATTACTTCTTTCTGGTTTCATTTAATTAAGCAATAAGGTACGAATGTGGTGCCTTTTCCCATGATTTATTCATAATAATGCCTCAAGTGACTTTCTGCTTTTATAAAACCGTTACAAACACACTATAATAAAATGTTTGAATAAAAAATGTGTTTATTAAAAAAACACAATCATTAATAATCTGGTCTTCCACAACATAATCTAGTCTAGTTTTTAAAACGAACTGATCGTTGAGTAACAGGATTCCAGTTTCTCTCACAATTTAAAAACTGCCCTTTAGTGGCCAAATTACAGAACACTATTAATAAACAGCCACAACAGGCTTAGTGCTCACTGTTTATATTAATCTGTACATTATGGTTTCAAATAAATCATGCATTGATACGAATGTGACGCGGTCAGAGGTGAGTGTCATTGTCAGGAATGTCACGGCTGGACAAATGGCTCAGCCAATCAGATTTAAGGACCGGAATTATCTGTTTTAGAATGACCTTTTAGCTAGGAATAGCATTTGTATGTTCTGTCTTTCATTAGAACGTCTTTAATGTTGTAAATGAACGTGGATCAGTCTCACCTGGGTGTGTGTGTATGTGTGTGTGTGTGTGTGTGCGTGTGTGTCCTTGTTCTCAAAGTAACATTGGTGTTTTAACAAAACGAACTTTATTGGAGAAAGAGTGGTAAATGTGGTTTAGTAGGGAGTATAGCAGTCATGGCGACCGTTGTTTACATTTTGACTGATTGTTGTTGGCAGTGGTGAAAAGCCTAAATGAACGCTACAAGACCTGCATCTCGCTGTGCCGCCAGCTCACCGACAAACTGAACCACTTCTTCTCGGATAAGCAGCGCTTTGTGGATGAGATCAACAGTGTAACCGCTGAGAAGCTGATCTATAACCACGCTGTGGAGATGGTGAGTCAGGTACAGTACACAGTGTGATGTGGGGGTTGTTGTGTATGGCGCTGACTCGGTCTGTGTGCTGGGGCAGGTGCAGTCTGCAGCGCTGGATGAGATGTTCCAGCAGACGGAGGACATTGCTTATCGCTACAGTAAGGCTGCTATGCTGCTGGAGGGTCTGGCCAAGATCCTGCAGGATCCAGCTGATGTAGAAAACGTCATCAAGTGTGAGTATACTGCACGTTCACGTAGAACAATCACTACTAACACTACTAACAGATAAAGAATTTCACTGCTGGCTGTACCATGTATATCTACGCATGTGACGAATAAACCTGATTCTGATTCTGATTCAGTTAAACAGTCTTTCAATGCTGTGTACACACTGCACAGTGAAACTGAAAGACTGTGTGCTGATGAAGATAACACCCGTCATCATCACTGACTCACACAACCCTGTAGATAGAGTCCATCCATAATAAACAGCGGTTGCTATTAATACTTTGATCCCTAATGAACGGCAGTTGCCATGACTACTACAATCCTTAATGAACCATGGTTGCCTCAATCACTATAGTTCCTCTTAAACATTTATCATGACTACTATAACCATATAAATATGTTATTGTCCATTACTACTATAATTTATTTTATAAAACAAGTAGTTCCAGTCCATAAATCTGATTGGCTGAGCCGTTTGTCCAGCCATAACATTATTGACAATAACACACAACTCTCAGTGCGTCACATTCGTATCGATGTGTGAAATACATTATTTTAAATCCTGTACCATAAAAGAAAATACAGATTAATATAAACAGCGGGGCGGCACGGTGGCTTAGTGGTAAGCATGTTCTCCTCTCAGCACTAGGGATTGCCAGTTCGAATCCCAATCTGGGTGGAGTTTCCATGTTCTCCCCGTGTCCGCATGGGTTTCCTCCGGGTTCTCTGGTTTCCTCCCACAGTCCAAAAACATTTGGATTGAATTCCCCAAATTGCCCCATATAGAGTGTGTCTGTGAGTGAGTGTGTCCCCAGCAATAGATTGGCATCCTGTCCTGGGTGTATCTGCCCAGCGCCCGAAACGTTCTCCCCTGGATGGGCATGGGGAATCCCCCCGCGACCCTAATAGAGAATGAAAGCGGAAGATAATGAATGAATGAATGTAAACAGCAAGCCGATTCCTTATGATCACTAAACCGGAATCCTGTTAGTCAGCGATCAACGTTCATTTCAAAAACCTGACTAGATCACAATGTGGAATACCAGTTTATTAATTATTTCATTTGAAATAAACACTTATGGATTAAACCTTGTTTTTTTATAGTGTTTTAATAAACATTTTATAAAAGCAACAATGCACGCCCTCTCGTGACTTATTATATTATTATGAAACAGGTAGTTCCCATCCTTAAATCTGATTGGCTGAGCTGTTGACAGTATTGACAATAATGTACACCTTGGACCTTCGCTTTACATTTGTATCAGTGCATGATGTAGGTTTTTCAGGATGTTTTTTATTAACTCTGTTCTGTAATTTGGCCACTAGATGGCAGCAATTGATTGATAGAGAAACCTGTCAATCAGTGATCAGCGTTCACTTCAAAAACTGGACTAGATTACATTGCGGAAGGAAGGAATGTGGTGCCTTTTCCCATGATTTATTCATAATAATGCCTCAAGTGACTTTCTGCTTTTATAAAACAGTTACAAACACACTATAATCAAATGTTTGAATAAAAAATGTGTTTATCAAAAAAACACAATCATTAATAATCTGGTCTTCCACAACATAATCTAGTCCAGTTTTTAAAACAAACTGATCGCTGAGTAACAGGATTCCAGTTTCTCTCACAATTTAAAAACTGCCCTTTAGTGGCCAAATTACAGAACACAATTAATAAACAACAGCCACAACAGGCTTAGTGCTCACTGTTTATATTAATCTGTACATTATGGTTTCAAATAAATCACGCACTGATACGAATTGTCAGGAATGTCACGGCTGGACAAATGGCTCAGCCAATCAGATTTAAGGACCGAAATTATTTGTTTTAGAATGACCTTTTAACTAGGAATAGCATTTGCATGTTCTGTCTTTCATTAGAACGTCTTTAATGTTGTAAATGAACGTGGATCAGTCTCACCTGGGTGTGTGTGTGTGTCCTTGTTCTCAAAGTAACATTGGTGTTTTTACAAAATGAACTTTATTGGAGAAAAAGACCATTCATTCATTCATTCATTATCTCCCGCTTTATCCTCTATTAGGGTCGAGGGGGGTTCTCCATGCCCATCCAGGGGAGAACGTTTCGGTCGCTGGGCAGATACACCCAGGACAGGGCGCCAATCCATCCCTGGGCACACACTCACTCATATGACACAGACACACTCTATATGGGGCAATTTGGAGAATTCAATTGACTTGATCCATGTTTTTGGACTGTGGGAGGAAACCGGAGAACCCACGCGGAGTTCTCCGGTTCTCCGCGAACCCGGAGGAAACCCACGCGGACACGGGGAGAACATGGAAACTCCACCCAGATGGGGATTCGAACCGGGAATCCCTAGCGCTGAGAGGCGAACGTGCTAACCACTAAACCACCGTGCCGCCGGAGAAAAAGACCAGTTCCATTTTAATTATTATGTTTTTAATAAACACATTTATGAATCAAACCTTGTTTTTTATTATAGTGTGTTTGCAACTGTTTATAAAATCAATAAGGCTGCACTCGAGGTTGTGTATTATTGTGAATAAATCACGGGACAGAGGTGTAACTGCACTCTGCTTCACGTCGTGCCTAATAACGCCTCGCTTCTGTGATGTATTATCAATAATGCACACCCTCATATCGTACTGCTTTAATAACTTTAACTCAGACTCGTTCCGTCTGCTTCTCTCTGCACAGATAAGGCGAGTGTGGACCGGAGGATCTCCACGCTGTGTTACTGCACTGTCACATTATACGAATAGCAGCTGCCCTCGCACCTCCCCCCTGCGGGAGCAGCCACCTCTCGGTCCGGACGCAGGACCCTGACAGATCCACTTCGATTTTGTAGCAACATGAGCACTTTTTTTATTTACATTAACGTTTTTTTGGTAAATGCATCTGAAACAGAAGAAGTATTATTTTTTTAAGGCGGACGCATTCCGTCATCACATGACTACAGGATCACAACCAAAGATCAAATGCAACAGGAACAAGGCACTGAACTCCAGAACCCACGTTTATGAACCGCCCGAGGAGTTCGAGCTCCGTTTTTACACAACTGTACCCCCCCCCCCCATGTTTTCTATTTCCTTTTCGTTTGTGTTCCTGCAGTTATTTATTGCTTTAGGACTTTGATTGTGATGTAATGTTTGGAGGACGGACGCTGCACGCCGTATGAGACTTTTTTGTGCAGCACCTCGTTGTGTTTAGAGCCTGAGATTTGTATTAGAAACGTTTCAGCTCCAAATAAATGCACTTTATTGACTGCGCAGCCGCAGCTGGTCCACACTAAGCTCCTTCATCTTCCCGTGGATCCACTTTAAGGCCTCAATCGGACACGACGAGGACGAGGACGAGGACGAGGGCCTCCACTGTGTGCTGATGAAGCTCCCTCCACTCGCAGCGATCAGGACGTCACGGTCCGATCCGAACGGCGGCGTTGGCAATAACAGGCCGGATTCTGCGCTGGACGTTTCTCACTGGACGTGTCGGGACGGAAACGAGCGGTTTTCTAACGCTGGTATAAATACTGTAGCTTTTCTATCACCTGAGGTTCGTGTGGTGTACATATCTGTCAGCATGTGTGAGGAAGGCGGGGTAGCAACACGGCGGGGGATCCGTCACTCAATCCAAGAGCACAAAGACTTTTATTTTGTACCTGAAACTTCAGATTGTTACTCGGCCCTCACGTCACGCAGGAGACGGCACGCTGAGACCGCCGTCTCGTGTTGCACGGCAGCTCGGAATTCCCAAACATCTGCATCACATCCTCTGTGCTGCAGGTGATGATGATGATGATGATGATGATGAGTACACACTCTGCCCTGTCCTGCCTTTCCCTGCTCTGTGTGTGTGTGTGTGTGTGTGTGTGTGTGTGTGTGTGTGTGTGTGTGTGTGTGTGTCTGTGTCTATCTCTGTGTGTGTATGTCTCTCTATCTTTCTCGCTCTCTCTCGGTCTGTGTGTGTGTGTATGTCTCTCTCTCTCGCTTTCTCTCTCTCTGTGTGTGTGTGTATGTCTCTCTCTCTCGCTTTCTCTCTCTCTGTGTGTGTGTGTGTATGTCTCTCTCGCTTTCTCTCTCTCTGTGTGTGTGTGTGTCTCTCTCTCTCGCTTTCTCTCTCTCTGTCTCTGTGTGTGTGTCTGTGTGTGTGTGTGTGTGTGTGTGTGTGTGTGTCTGTGTGTATGTCTCTCATTCTCTCTTTCGTCATCTGTGTGTGTGTGTGTGTGTCTCTCTCTCTCTCTCTGTCTGTGTGTGTCTCTCTCTGTGTGTGTGTGCGTGTCTCTCTGTCTCTGTGTGTGTGTGTCTCTCTCTCTGTCTGTGTGTGTGTGTGTATCTCTGTCTCTGTGTGTGTCTCTTATCTCTCTCTCTTTCTCCGTCTGTGTGTGTGTCTCTATCTCTCTGTGTATCTCCCTCTCTCTCTCTCTGTCTCTCTCTCTTGCTGTTTGTGTGTGTGTGTGTGAACGTGTGTATGTATATGTACTGGCTCTGTGTGTGTGTGTGTGTGTGCGTGTGTGTGTGTATCTTTCTCTCTCGCTTTGTGTGTGTATCTCTCTCGCTCTGTGTGTGTGTGTGTGTGTGTGTGTGTGTGTGTGTGTGTGTGTGTCTGTTTTAGAATCAGAATACTTTATTAATCCCCGGAGGGAAGTTGACCATCTCTTCAGGTTTTCTTCACCTGGATGTATTCAAGAGGCTCTTTGTGTCTGTGTGTGTGGTGTGTGTGTGTGTGTGTGTCTCTGTGTGTGTGTGTAGTGGTTCTAAGGTCAGAAGCGGCACGTTGATCATCTTTCCAGGTGGTTGATCATCATGGCTGTATTAGAGGCTGGTGTTCTGACTGATGCACGTTGCTGTGCTGATGCTGCAGTATTTTTTCCTCCTCGGTTCGTTTGTAGAATTCGGGAACACTTCATGTACAGGACGACGGTCAGGGTGTTCCGTCTCGGGTGTTTGTTTATAAATCACTGCTCTGCTCTGCAGGTTCTAGACTCTGAGCACTATTTCTAGAGGACGGTTTAATAGTTAAACCTGTGGAATTTTAGATCCCGGTCACCTCATCGTTTGGACGTCTTTGCTTTTAGCCCATGACCTTCTCTTTTTTATAGCATCACGTGAGCGAGTGCAATGCACCTCCACTAATAATATTGTAAATGCTACATCACAAACAGGAAGTTAAACACCTTTTGAACATTAAAAACCTATTCGATGCATCTGTCCTGCAGTGTTTGTCAGTAATACTGTTTGCTGTCCACTCCAGCGCACAAACTAATGCAGCTGACCCTACGATATTTGTGTAAGTGAACATCACACGCAGCTTAAACATCCATCCATTATCTCCCACTTTATCCTCTTAGGGTCACGGTAGGGTTCCCCATGCCCATCCAGGGGAGAACGTTTCGGGCGCTGGGCAGATACACCCAGGACAGGGCGCCAATCTATCACTGGGCAATCTATCTACTCACTCACACAGACACACTCTATATGGGGCAATTTGGAGAATTCAATTGACTTGATCCATGTTTTTGGACTGTGGGAGGAAACCGGAGAACCCGGAGGAAACCCACGCAGACACGGGGAGAACATGGAAACTCCACCCAGATGAAGATTCGAAACGAGAATCCCTAGCGCTGAGAGGAGAACATGCTAACAACTAAGAGGGGCAATTTAAAGCAACCAATTCACCTTGGATTCATGTTTTTCGACTGTGGGAGTCACGGGAAAATCAACCCACGCTGATCCCTAGAGCTGAGAGGAGAACATGCTAAACACTAAGCCACCGTGCCGCCTCGCAGCTTAAACACCACGTTCTTATTATATGTGACATCAATCTGAAGGTTGTGGCTCAAATCCCAGGTCCACTGACGTTACTGTGGGTTCTTGAGCAAGACCCTTAACCCTCATTGCTCCAGAGCTGCTGCGTCACGCCGGACCCTCGCCTCTGAGTTGTTTCGACTCTGGACCAAATGGAAATGTATAAATGATGCTCTCACTGCGCTGTCAGTGAAACTCAGAGAAGTGGCAGCTTTGCATTTTACCACCAAACTCCCAAAAGCTTTCAGAAATGATGACTGAAACATAATGAACTACAATCTTTATATTTAGTCAAAATCCCAGCTCAGTTTATTTACACGCCCAAATCTAGTAAAGATGAAATCGCAGTAGCAGCCGTCCATGCCAACAAGGGACCGTGTATAAAATACAGAACCTAATGTTCATTCATTCATTCATTCTTTCCCTCTTTATCCTCTATTAGGGTCGCGGTGGGGTTCCCCATGCCCATCCAGTGGAGAACATCTCAGGCGCTGGGCAGATAGACCCAGGACAGGGCGCCAATCTATCACTGGGCACACACTCACTCACACAGACACACTCTATATGGGGCAATTTGGAGAACTCAATTGACTTGATCCATGTTTTTGGACTGTGGGAGGAAACCGGAGAACCCGAAGGAAACCCACGCGGACACGGGGAGAACATGGAAACTCCACCCAGATGGGGATTCGAACCGGGAATCCCTAGTGCTGAGAGGACAACGTGCTAACCACTAAACCACCGTGCCGCCCCTGAATGTTCATTTCAAACTTTAATCCAAACTAAAGAACAGAAATGAAGTAAAAAATAACAGATGTTGAATGATTTCAGTAAAGCTTTCACACTGAGTTTTTCAATTTTGCAGTCGTATCCAACGGCGAGTGACACCCAAACGACACCCATCCATTATATTCCACTTTATCCTCTATTAGGGTCGTGGGGGGGTTCCACATGCCCATCCAGGGGAGAACGTTTCAGACATTGGACAGATACACCCAGCACAGGGCGCCAATCTATCGCTGGGCACACACTCACTCACACAGACACACTCTATATATGGGGCAATTTGGAGAATTTATTCGAATTGTTTTTAGACTGGGCGGAAACCAGAGAACCCTGAGGAAACCCACGCAGACACGGGGAGAACATGGAAACTCCACCCAGATTGGGATTCGAACCTGGAATCCCCAGTGCTGAGAGGAGAACATGCTAAACCATTAAATGATTAAACGTAAATGAAATGGAAAGTCCTCAATTACTCAGTAGACTGAAAGCTCTCAGTGTCTGGAAGGTTCAGTGAGAGAAACCGAAACAAACGCTGGACTCAGAACGCTGGAAGATTATCTAAAATTTATTTGATATACTTTGACTGTCGCTGTTGGAAAGTGTCGCGTCTCACGTTTTCAGCTGCTCGTGTTCATAACGTTCCTTCGTTCTCGGGTTCAGACTGAAAACAGTACCAGGTCATTTTCAGCACCACTGTGTAGTACATTCTCTATATTGCATCGTTTATAAAAATATACAGCGAGTGTTTTTCAAAGCCCAGATTCAAACCTCCCACGTTGTTCAATGGCATGAGATGGAGGAGCAAAGCGACCTGGTGGTCTGTACTCAGCTTTCACAGCGTGTGAAATCAAATCAGAACCACACCGAACAGAACGACGCCGTGGTGGAGTCCTCTGAAACAAACATCCCGCCCTTCGGCGTCCGGCGAGGAACAATAAAGTGCAGATGGACTGCGGGGGGCTGATGGGACAACGAACCCAAATCTGAGAAATGAAACGTGTGGAGTGCTGAGCGTGAACTGCAAACGTCCGGCATCACAAAGAGTGTAAGGACACCCCCCTCCCCCTCCCCCCTCCCCCTCCCCCAGGAAAAAAAAAATAAAATCTCTTAATGAGAAAAAACAGGTGAGTTTTTAAACTGAGGCCATGTGGAGAAATAGAAGGCGCATGTCGGGACTGGTGCAGTGCATAGCCAGACTTTTGAGACGGTCACCAGGGTCTTCCACCCCTGTGGTTTCTCACCAGGAGCTGCCCTCGGATGCATTCACACACACACACACACACACACACACACGAGCCCATCGGGACACAGCCGTGCTCCTCCAAGCTAAGAAATCAGACAGTAGCAGATTGCCAGTAAGGACATGTCATTTTCACACGTGTCCAGCAGAGGGTGACAGTGCATTAGTCTTCCGGTGAGTGACCCTGATGCTTTTGCCTTTAAAGGCCGGCACGCTCATAGAACAGGACGTAGGCGTCGCTGCTGCGCACCTGGCTGGGGGACATCGGGGTTACCCTGAAAAGAGGCAGATCATTAAATAAATACATTTTGCAAATACTGATGAGTAAACAGACTGTTTTAAATTTTTCTACATTGTGCTTCTAATTTTTGTTGTTCTGCTAAAGTCACGGGCGGCACGGTGGTTTAGTGGTTAGCACGTTCTCCTCTCAGCACTAGAGGTTCCCGGTTCGAATACCCATCTGGGTGGAGTTTCCATGTTCTCCCCGTGTCCGCGTGGGTTTCCTCCGGGTTCTCCGGTTTCCTCCCACAGTCCAAAAACATGGATCAAGTTAATTGAATTCTCAAAAATTCTCCCCTGTAGAGTGTGTCTGTGTGAGTGAGTGTGTGTCCAGCGATGGATTGGCGCCCTGTCCTGGGTGTATCTGCCCAGCGCCCGAGACGCTCTCCCCTGGATGGGCATGGGGAACCCCACCTGTGACCCTAATAGAGGATAAAGCGGAAGATAATGAATGAATGAATGAATGCTAAAGTCACTCCAGAGTTTCACTGAATTAGAAACAGAGTACAGTTTATTCAGAAAAACACAGTTCAGAGGCCGTGGAGAATATTTCATCGATCTCAAGCCACGCAGTTTGATTTAGAGAAGGCATTTCCAAAGTCTAATCCCAAATGGCTGCAATGTCAGGCTTCCATCCATTATCTTCCACTTTATCCTTATATTGGGGGGGGGGGGGGGGGGTTCCCATCCAGGGGAGAACGTCTCGGGCGCTGGGCAGACACACCCAGGACAGGACGCCAATCTATTGCTGGGCACACACTCACACACACAGACATACACACTCTATATGGGGCAATTTGGAGAATTCAGTTGACCTTGATCCGTGTTTTTGGACTGTGGGAGGAAACCGGAGAACCCGGAGGAAACCCACGTGGACACGGGGAGAACATAGAAACTCCACCCAGATTGAGATTCGAACTGGAAATCCTCATCACTGAGAGGAGAACATGCAAACCACTAAACCACCGTGCCGTCCTAACGTCAGTCTTATGTGTTATTTATGGCTCACTATCTCTGCCAGAACAAATAAATCATAATTGTTTTTATGTAATTCAGCCTTTAACCACATGATGATGAAACCATTCTGATACTAATCTCTTTTAAATGTCCTACATTTTAAACACACTGTAAATAACAGTTTGCAGTTTGAAAAGCCTGTGCAGGAAAAGATGGTGGGCAGCTTTTGCAGAGAGTAGAGCAAGTGGGAGAGAGGTTACAGAGCAGAGGAATGAGAAGGCGGCACTTGGAAAAGGAAAAAAACAAAAAAAACAAAGGCACAACAAGCAACAAGCAACTCCAGAGCTCCGTGAAGACAAATCGCAATAGTGTGTTATATAGAGGTTCAGGATTCATCAATCAGAATATCACAAACTGAGGGCAGATTCTGTGGCGGTACTGTTGGGGTCCTGACCATTAGAGTAAAGAGAGTAAAGAGTAAAGGGGTATGTGCTGCTGTAGTTTAGTTTAAACACCTCAGTGAGACTGCTGGGATAGGAATAATGCACCAACCCAATAATCCCTGCTCTGTGGTGCTACTATTGGAGTCCTGACCATTAGAACAGAATAAAGGGGACGTACACAGTATGTACTGTAGAACACAGACAGAGGGACTACAGTGGAATTGTAGAACTACAAAGTCCATCTTTACAGGAATTGGAACTGAGAACATGGACAATAAGTGGAGCATAAAAGAGGCGTATTCTAACTTTGTTCTAACATGGGTCTCCTCCCACAGTCCAAAAACATGGCTTAATGTCAATTGAATTCTCTAAATTCTCCCTGGATGTGCATGGGGAACCCCCCCACGACCCTAATAGAGGATAAAGCGGAAGATAATGAATGAATGATACGTAAACATATACCGTATTTTCCGGACTATAAGCTGCACCTAAAAGCCTAAAATTTTCCCAGAAATCGGACGTGGTGCGCCTTATACGTGTACTGAGATACAAAATCTATAAAAGTATTGTTGTGCGACCGGGTGGTTTTTTCCACACATCACCGTCCTGCTGATCTGTGACTCCATGCGCGCTCATCTCACAGAAAAGCCGAGTGAAGAAAATGAATTGGGAGCTCGCCGTCATTCCGGGAGGATTAAATAAAGAACTCCGACCGCTGGACATTGGCGTAAACGGGGCGTTTAAAGTAAAGTCGCGGGCGGCGTGGGAGCGATGGAAGATAGACGGTGAACACACGTTTACTAAAACTCGGAGGCAGCGGCGGGGCGAGTTACACCACCGTCTGTGAATGGATTGTGGACGCCTGGGCTGAGGTTTCTGCTGTAACCGTCGTCCGAGCTTTCACGAAAGCCGGCATCGTTGCTGAACAGCCGCCTGGCGACGAGACGGACTCAGACATTGATGAGAGGAGAACCCGGAGTGCTCGATAGTGAAACAGCTTTTTAATTCAGACACAGAAGACGAGGACTTTGATGGATTTGTGGGAGGAGAGTGATTCAAATAATGTGTGTTTTGTCAAATAGAATAAACTTCAATTATAAATCAGCGTTTTGCATCCTTTACTTTTCTTGTAGATCGTATGTTTTAACAAGTGCCTTTTAATACGCTGCCGTACAGAATAAGTACCGTACAGAAATAGTCCGTAATTCAGACTGCGCCTTATAGTACAGTGCGCCTTATACGTGGGTCAAATACAGAAATAGACCCCGTAATTCAGACTGCGCCTTATAATACGGTGCGCCTTATGGTCCGGAAAATACGGTACTTATGTATATACAGTACCACCCCCCCTTATTGTATGAGAGTGCGCTAAATGCACTAAATCTTCTACTTTAACGTTCTTTAAATCAGTCATTACACAGAAGAATGAGTGTATGCACGAGGATCACCTGGAGTCATTATATGTGTGCCATTCTCCAGCGGGATTGCAGCAGTATGCTGTGTAATGTCCTCCCATGGTAGTGCCTGAGTGATTGGACACTGCGTACAGGTTATACACAGCACTACCTGCAAAGACAAACAGAAAGCATGATGAGGCCTGAGGGGTCACCGTGATGTATTGTGAGAAACACTGTGCTGAAAATGAAGTCTTTTTTTCTGTACATTAAGCAGAATTATATCAATACTTCAGTCAGTTTCAATACTTACTGCTTCTGTCCGAGGCAAACTCCCTGAGGTCCAGGTCCTTCATGGGAAAGTTGACAAAAGTGGTCAGCTTGCTGGACCTGACTCGAGCTTCAGAGAAGCGCTTTAGATCTGAGAGTATGAATTAAGGAAAGCCGGCTGCACGGTGGTGTAGTGGCTGGTTCTCCTCATTGGTTTCCTTCCACATTCCAAAACCATGGATTCAAGGTGAATTAATTAATTCATTATCTTCTGCTTTAGCCTATATTAGAGTTCCGGGGGGGTTGCCCATGCCCATCCAGGGGAGAATGTTTCGCGCGCTGGGCAGATACACCCAGGACAGGGCGCCAATCTATCGCTGGGCATACACTCACGCATACACACTCTACATGGGGCAATTTGGAGAACTCAATTGACTTGATCCATGTTTTTGGACTGTGGGAGGAAACCGGAGAACCCGGAGGAAACCCACAGACACGGGGAGAATATGGAAACTCCACCCTGATGGGGATTCAAACCGGGAATCCCTAGCGCTGAGAGGAGAACGTCAATAAAGTTTCATTCAATTTTAAAAGTTACACAATAAATACATTATTATTTTCTCTTGTTACTTGAAGTGTTACATATTAAGGATACGAAGCACTAAGATTTTAGGGAACCGTTGAACAGTGAACTTCTTTGTACATCTTCTTCTGGCTTTACATCTGTAACAGGTCTGTCGAGAGGCAGAAGCGGTGAACAGCTGATGAGCAGATAGTTCTATGAGCTATATTTGTTCTTATGATTCAGAACAGAGTCTCACCGGTTTCTCATCACCATCCAGCACATCTTCTTTAGTAAACAGTCGCATGCAGTCCATCAGACTGACCTCTCCGTAGCCCTTCTAAGTGCAATGCATGGGGTTAGACAGGATTTAATTACTCACAAAGGTTTTACCTCAACAACACAGCATGCACAACTGAGTTTGCATGGGTATGAGACCAGGTGAGAGAGGGAGACAGGGTGTGGTAATGGGGCGGGGTGAACAGGGATTGGGGGATAGGAGAGAAGACAGAGCGTGAGATGGACACGGAGGATGGAGCTTGGTGACAGGATAAAAGACAGACAGGAGATAGAGCCAGAGGATGAAGCCAGGTGACAGAGCAGGGTGATTGGGTGAAAGACAGAGCCGGAGGATGGTGCTATGTGAGAGGGCGGGAGATGGAACTGAAAGACGGAGCTGGGGGACAAGATAAAATACAGAGCAGGAGATAGAGCCAGAGGATGAAGACAGGTGACAGGGCAGGGTGATTGGGTAAAAGACAGAGCTAGAGGATGGAGCTACATGACGGGCGGGGTAACAGGGTGGGAGATGGAACCGAAAGACGGAGCCGGGGGACAGGACAAAAGACAGAGCAGGAGATAGAGCCTGAGGATGAAGCCAGGTGACAGGGTAGGGTGATTGGGCAAAAGACAAAGCCGGAGGATAGAGATGGGTGACAGGGTGGGAGATGGAACCGAAAGACGGAGCTGGGGGACAGGACAAAAGACAGAGTAGGAGATAGAGCCTGAGGATGAAGACAGGTGACAGGACAGAGTGTTTGGTTGAAAGACACAGCCGGAGAATGGAGCTGCATGACAGGGCGGGGTAACAGGGTGGGAGATGGAACAGAAAGATGGAGCCGGGGGACAAGATAAAAGACAGAGCAGGAGATAGAGCCAGAGGATGAAGACAGGGTAGGGTGATTGTTTGAAAGACACATCCGGAGGATGGAGCTGCGTGACAGGGCGGGGTAACAGGGTGGGAGATGGAACCGAAAGACGGAGCCGGGGGACAGGACAAAAGACAGAGCAGGAGATAGAGCCAGAGGATGAAGACAGGTGACAGGACAGGGTGATTGTTTGAGAGACACATCCGGAGGATGGAGCTGCGTGACAGGGCGGGGTAACAGGGTGGGAGATGGAACCGAAAGACAGAGCCATGGGACAGGGCAGGGGGACAGAGGAAAAGACAAAGCGGTAGATAGAGCCAGAGGACAGCTTGGTGACAGGGTGGGAGACGGAACATAAACTCACCTTGGCGATTGGTAAGGAAAGATCCCAGAAGGGATCAAACACAGTGGAACAGTAACCACACTCAGTGCATGTTAACGAGCTCTTCAGTTGCCCTACAAACAGATCTAAACACACACACACACACACACACACACAAATTCCACTTTAAGGCTCTGAATGATACAACGCCCTCTCTTTTGCCCGTTGTTTCTTGTCATTTTGAAATACTTCTTATAGATCACGTGATGCATTTAAAACACTAAATGTAACCTTCTGCACCACACAGCTTTATCAAGAAGTCAAACAATTCTTTTGAACATGTTCTACATACCCACAATTTTGCTGTCCTCTCTCTCCAGGTACTTGCTCCACATCTTCTTACCTTTCTCTTCATCACTGTAAAAACATTCAGAGTTACTGACTGGACGTGACGCTCTGATGATATAAAGATATAAAGAGAGGGAACAGCTGAGATGTGGTAGCTGTTTTGAAATGGTTTATGGTTTTCTTATTTGGATTCCATCCATCCACTATCTTGCACTTAATCTTCAATTAGGGTTGTGGGGGTGTTTCGGGCGCTGGGCAGCTACACCCAGGACAGGACGCCAATCTATCACTGGGCACACACTCACTCACAAAAACAAACACACTCTATATGGGGCAATATGGAGAATTCAATTGACTTGATCCATGTTTTTGGACTGTGGGAGGAAACCAGAGAACCCGGAGGAAACCCACGCGGACAAGGAGAGAGCATGGAAACTCAATGGAGAACATGCTAACCACTAAACCACTGCCTCATTTAGATTATTTTTTTTATAACAAACATAAGACAACATTTACTACGTTGGATTAAAAAAATAACAAATTTACTACATATTTGTTTTTACCTTTTCCACACTCTCCTGCAATTTGCTCTTGACCCACTAGGGGGTGCACACCTTTGAATACCCCATTGCCTTTAATAACATTTTGAAGTATTGTGTGATGGGCGGCATGGTGGCTTAGAGGTTAGCATGTTCTCCTCTCAGCACTAGGGATTCCCAGTTCGAATCCCAATCTGGGTGGAGTTTCCATATTCTCCCCGTGTCTGCGTGGGTTTCCTCCGGGTTCTCCGGTTTCCAAAAACATGGATCAAGGTCAATTGAATTCTCCAAATTGTGTTTCTGTGTGTGTGTGTGTATGTCCAGTGATATATTGGTACCCTGTCCTGGGTGTATCAGCCCAGCGCTCGAAACGTTCTCCCCTGGATGGGCATAAGGAACCATTGCGTCTAGTAGAGGATAAAGCGGAAGATAATGGATGGATGGAAGTATTGTGTGATGTGGTAATTGACGTATAAAACACGTTTGGCTTACGCCAACTTACGCCAAATGGTCAAAATCCTCCATGGCGGCTCGAGGTCGTACCGTAACTCTGTTCACCTCATTGTGCAGCCCATCGAGCAAGAAGCGCAGAAATTCTTGGGCATCCTGTTGGCTGGAAAACACAGAATTGTTTCTAAATCTGACAAATGAACACATACCATCACCACAAAACCTCTCCGCACTCCAACATCCTGACAGACAGTAAATGATGCTTACTTATAGCCCACAAATCTGGGTGCATATCTCTGTATCTGGGTTTTAAACTCGGATGGGCTGACGGCATCGCTGAAAGATGACGTCCACATCGTCTGAATGAGCTTGGCAAATTCTGCATCCAAACGGAATGAAAACAGATTTGAGCAGAATAAAAACATGGGAACTTGAGAAACATGGAGATGAATCTGTATGCGCTCACACCTTCCATCAGAGCAGTGTTTGTGCGGTTGTTATTGTTGAGGTCACGACGGTGGGAGTTGTGCAGACAGTAGTCTCTCAGACTGTGTGTGTTGCTAAGACACTGAAGGATGGAGTTCATAAAACACTGCAAAAGATACAACGGGGTGACATCACTTTAATATTAGATATTTTACACATATAAACATCATCACATTTAGCATGGTAGCTCAGTGGTTAGGGTGTTGGGCTATCAATCTGAAGGTTGTGGGTTCAAATCCCAGGTCCACTGAAGTTACCAATGTGGGTCCTTGAGCAAGACCCTTAACCCTCATTGCTCCAGGGATGTTGTGATTAACCCTGTGCTCACCTTGTAAGTCGCTTTGGATGAAAGCGTCTGCTAAATGACCAAATGACAAATGATCACATAAACTTAATCCCCAAATCTCATACACACTTTATGGAGAAAGGTAAAGGAACATTTATATATAACCCGGAGGAAACCCATGCGGACACGGGGAGAACATGGAAACTCCACCCAGATTGGGATTCAAACTGGGGAATCCCTAGCGCTGAGAGGAGAACGTGCTAACCACTAAGCCACCGTGCTGACCGCAATAGAACCAAAAAAGCTGAATTCACTGATAAAGAGCTGTATCCCAATACTCCTGTCCATTAAGTGTATTTCTTACAATATATATTAACAAACACTGCAACATCTTACATTTGAGTTTAATGGTCATGCACTCATGACTGTGAACAGCACCTCAGACTGGCTTAAAGGATGTAATGATTTATTTTTGGGTGGTCCGATTACTGTTGCTTGGCAAAAGCTCTTGAACTGAATTTTTAAGGCAACGAGAGAGGACGACAAATAATCTCATCAACTGGCAGAGAGAATGTGTAAGCGATATCAAAACACTCTGACCCGTCTGATTCATCACCAGGAGAGGAGATTACACCTTCTATTTAAAGCATGCTCAGGATGATCTGTTCCATGTCCCCTTATTGAGCTTTACACTGGTTTATAAAGCCTTTTATGACCTGACATCGTGAAAAAGATCAGCTGCTCATACTCACTGTGTTTCCTAGGTTCTTTAGTCCTACAAGGCCTTGGGCGTTCTTGGAGTTCTGGAAAATGAAATGGAAAAAAATGGCTGGTTAGTAAGCAGAGTGATCAGTTACATTGGAAAGACCACAGCATGTTCTACCATAAACGCCACATGTATTAGGTTGCTCTGTAAGTACATCATAAATAAATCATATCTGTGTTTGTATGCAGGAGGGAGAAACAATAACTCTGAACATTTGAAAATTCCCAAATCCTGCACGTGGTTTTTACAGTGCACAGCTACCGACTTGGGCAAAGGCACACTGATCAGACACAGGAGAACATTCAGTTTAAGACTAATCCACTCAAACGCACCACAGAGTGCCACAGGGGGTCATTCTTACCTGTGGCTATCAAACTGTATAATCAGTTTATTTACCTCCTCACTCAGTTAAACATAATGTACAATAACATAATCATGATAATTATTCAAAGCTATAATATTATATTATTCTACCATCTGCCACACAGCGCACTATATTTTCCATCCATCCATTATCTCCCGCTTTATCCTCTACTAGGGTCGTGAGGGGGGTTCCCAATGCCCAGGACAGGACGCCGAAATATTGCTGAGCACACACTCACTCACACACACACACACTCTATATGGGGCAATTTGGAGAATTCAATTGACCTGGATCCGTGTTTTTGGACTGTAGGAGGAAACCGGAGAACCCGAAGGAAACCCACACGGACACAGGGACAACATGGAACCCAGATTGGGATTCGAACCTGGAATCCATAGTGCTGAGAGGCGAACGTGCTAACCACTAAGCCACCATTATAGATATTACATACTGTACACATGCCACTTTACTTTCACTTACTTTACTATGCCACTTTACTTATTGTATTTATTGTGTATTTTCAGTACATTTAGTTTAATTTTACTGCACTTATTGTTAATTTTTTATATTTCCCCCTTTGTATATTTAAACACTACTAATGGAGCATCCGTAAAATAAATAAATAAATAAATTCATTCATTCATTCATTCATTCATTATCTCCCGCTTTATCCTCTATTAGGGTCGCGGTGGGGTTCCCCATGCCCATCCAGGGGAGAATGTCTCGGGCGCTGGGCAGATACACCCAGGACAGGGCGCCAATCCATCGCTGGGCACACACTCACTCACACAGACACACTCTATATGGGGCAATTTGGAGAATTCAATTGACTTGATCCATGTTTTTGGACTGTGGGAGGAAACCGGAGAACCCAGAGGAAACCCACGCAGACACGGGGAGAACATGGAAACTCCACCCAGATGGGGATTCGAACCAGGAATCCCTAGCGCTGAGAGGCAAACGTGCTAACCACTAAGCCACCGTGCCACCTAAATTAATTAATTAATTTATAAAAAAATTTAAAAAGCACCTGCAATTTTTCCCCTGGGATTAATAAAGTATTCTGATTCTGATCCACCACATTGGCTACCATCGACCGTAGCAGCCAACTTTACGTAATATTTCTCAACTGCACCAGCGGGAAGCCGGCACGACCTAGTTCCCCCCTGTGTGCTGGCCAGCAATTATCGTGCTGTCTACTCTGGGCAGTCGTAATGTATCAGGGCATGGGGAACACCCCCCTCCCCCCACGACCCTAGTATAGAATTAAGCCGAAGATAATAGATGGATGAATGTTTTTTGTAGGCGTCGCTTAAATGCTGGTTATCCCATAAAACAATTAAGAACATCAAGTACTATTCAGATTAGAAGAATTCAGTTGGTTGTTATTCTGAAACAAGCCTGCAGCAACAAATATGTACAGACACATTTCGCTGACTTTCTTATCAGAAACCTTGCTAGTTTGGAATTCTAAGAATGTGTAAGGTCAGCAACGCACAGCTGACGTTAACATGTTAAGCCCTTAAGCTCTACATGTTGTACTCGATTGAGTGATGTCACTAAAGCCAAAAATAGAATCACCTTTTCACGAGACAAGGGTTGTTCTGTTGTACCGTGCGACAACTCTGATGCCATAACAGGAGGATTGTGAGAAATATTTAAAGCTGAACCT
This sequence comes from Corydoras sp. C115, assembly GCA_019802505.1. Classification (NCBI taxonomy): domain Eukaryota; kingdom Metazoa; phylum Chordata; class Actinopteri; order Siluriformes; family Callichthyidae; genus Corydoras; species Corydoras sp. C115. Next base: position 2,648,955 of record JAFMOC010000064.1, on the reverse strand, counting down.
AATGACAACCTCCTGTCTCTAAACCTTCCACCAGGATTTAGGTTTGGAAGTAATTATTGCTTTTCAAAAATGTGATATAAACTGTAGTCACACTGGGATTTGTTTAATTACAACCACTGTTTTAAACTTCAGCTCTATTTAAAGCTTTTCACAGCATGTAATTTTGTAAAGGACGTCTTTAACTGAACCATAAAAGTCATTAGTTTTTCTCAGTTGGTTTGGATGTGATTCCTCACATCATGATTTACACTGGCATCACAACATGCATTTCTCAAAACAGTCCAAACAGCAAAACTTAATAGAATACCTACAAAAGCATCGGAATACTGCCTCAAAAGCAAATATTTATGTTAATCAACTTAACGTTCAGTCTGTTTGTCATTGCCATGAACAAGGCAGTCAATATACGTGGTCATGTTGTCAGTGCAAAAGTGTACAATGAATGTGTTCTAATGTATATTAGCTAAGATTTGATTAAAGAACGCTGCCCATTCTGTGGCACATAAATTGAAACGATACATGTTACACACAGGGCGGCATGGTGGCTTAGTGGTTAGCATGTTCGCCTCTCAGCTAGGAATTCCCGGTTCCAAATCCCAATCTGGGTGGAGTTTCCATATTCTCCCCGTGTCTGTGGGTTTCCTCCGTGTTCTCCGGTTTCCTCCCACAGTCCAAAAACATGGATCAAGTCAATTGAGTTCTCCAAATTGCCCCATATAGAGTGTGTCTGTGTGAGTGAGTGTGTGCCCAGCGATAGATTGGCACCCTGTCCTGGGTGTATCTGCCCAGCGCCCAAAACGTTCTCCCCTGGATAGACATGGGGAACCCCCCCACGACCCTAGTACAGGATAAAGCGGAAGATAATGGATGGATGGATGATACACACAAAATACAAACTTACAAAGAGCACAAATTATACATGGAATACATATACTGGATGTTGTAGAAAAGACAACAAGAAATTGGACTAGAATTTCATTTGCAATGCAAGGTATTGACAAAATATTAGATAGAAATTCAGGAAAGAGACGACCATTTGACAGCACTCTATAAACACAAAAGAAAAAATACTAAATTAAAAACTAAATTTAAACATTCAAAAAAACCTGGGAATTATAGTACTTTCTTTTCTATACATCCCGATGTTTCACTCTGATGTGCCACATGTTTTCATGGTCCACAATTTTTGCCCATAATATCATCTGGGACAAACCTATGGCCATATTAAATATGCAGATCATAAATCGGATTAAAGATCCACTGTGGCGACCCCTAATGGGAATGATTAAAGGAAAGAGAAGACTGCGGGTGCTTTATTAATCAGGGAATGTTTAACACATTTTAATTTTAATTAATTGATTTGCCAGCTGTGCTTAACTGCCTACATAGACAGACAGACAGACAAATGGACAGTTGGATGCGTGGAAAGAATGGATACATAGATAAATGGACAGACAGATAAAAAGATAGATGGAGGGATGGAAAGATGGAGAGATGGACAGCTATTCAAGACAAAACCAGTAACTGCTCCATATTGGTAAGGTAAACAATAAACCAAGAAGTAGAAGTATAACATTTGGTCATTTAGCAGATGCTTTTATCCAAAGTGATTTACAAGGTGAGCACAGGGTTAATCACAACATCCCTGGAGCAATGAGGGTTAAGGGTCTTGCTCAAGGACCCACATTGGTAACTTCAGTGGACCTGGGATATATCCATCCATTATCTTCCACTTTATTCTCTAATAGGGTCGTGGGGGGGGTTCTCCAGGCCCATCCAGGGGAGAACGTTTCGGGCGCTGGGCAAATACACCCAGGACAGGGCGCTAATCTTTTGCTGGGCACACATTCACTCACACAGACAGTCTATATGGGGCAATTTTTGAGAATTCAATTGACTTGAACCATGTTTTTTGACTGTGGGAAGAAACCGAAGAACCTGGAGGAAACCCACACAGACACAGGGAGAATATGGAAACTCCACCCAGATTGGGATTCAAACCGGGAATCCCTAGCACTGAGAGGCGACCGTGCTAACCACTAAGCCACCGTGCCACCCTGGAGCTGTGATATATATATATATATAAAAATATGAAATAAAAATCTAAAATAAGAAACCTGAACATGTAGATGAAACAATATCAGTGAGTGAGTGTGAATTGGGTAAACACTGTAGTCCAGAATTAGACCAAGAGTCTGAAACAAGCTTTTTCAAGTATCTAGTAAAGGCTTTCTAATCAACCATCTTATTTTATTTTCCCAGATCATATACATGACGCTTTGACGCAACTGGGAACGGTCGGCAGTAACAGGAGGGTAGATCAGGAAAATGGCAACACCTGCCACCTCTTAATGTGTTTAATTATCTCCTCTTCTGAGTGCAATGAGAGGGGTGAATAGGACGGCGGAAGCAGATGAGGGTGAGGTCTGCCTGCCTCATTGCTTGCGACTCCAACTCCAGAAGGAGGGATAATTAAACACACTAAGGGGTGAAGATGTCACCATTTACACGGTCCCTGCAGTCCAGCTCTGCCCAATCACACTCTCTTCACACTGTATCACATCATGCTGTTTCACAACTTGTCCCAAACACCATATTTAGTTCTCTTCACAAGTTATGTTCATTTGTCTGGCAAAAAGTCTCTTACAACACTTTTCATTCCATTATATTCCACTTCATCCTGTACTAAGGCCATGGAGGGGGGTTCCATTCCCATCCAGGGTAGAATGTGTCAGGCACTGGGTAGATGCACCCTGGGCAGGGCATCAATCTATTGCTAGGTACATACTAACTCACACAGACACTGAATGGGGCAAATTTATAAGGGTTATTTTTATAGGGGAAAACATGGGAACTCAGATTTGAACCTGAATGCCCAGCGCTGAAAGGCAGACGTGCTAACCACTAAGTCACTGTGCAGTTTGGCTGAATTGCAGATTTAGGCATTTTTCACATCTTTTATGCTACCATCATGAATTATTAGACCACACAGTAAAATAGTTATTTTTTTAAAAACAGTGGTTATTTCTAGTTATTTCTCTTTTTCTTATTCTGTAGTTTAGCTTACAGTCATGTACAAGTTACATGTGGCATGGTGGCTTAGTGTATAGCATGTTCACTCAGCGCTGGAGATCCAGGTTCGAATCCCAATCTGGGTGGAGTTTCCATGTTCTCCCTGTGTCTACATGGGTTTCCTCCCACAGTCAAAAAACATGGGTTCAAGGTAAAGTGGCTGCTCTAAATTGCCCCTATAGTCTGTGTGTGTGAGTGAGTGTGTTTCCAGCGAAGGATTGGTACTCTTTCCTGAGTGTATCTGCCCAGCACCTGAAACGCTCTTCTATGAGCATAGGAAACCCCCCCATGACCCTAGGTCAGGACTAAGTGGATGAAAATGGATGGATGTAAACTGCACATTAATTACACGTTAGCAGGAAAACACTTGTATTTCTCCTACTTGAAAATGTAGGGCAGCAATGACGGGTCTTTTGTCAAACTATGTCAAACTAGAGCTAGTTCCACCTCACCGAGGAGCTAATTCTCACTCCGTGGCGTTCACCACTGCTAAATGGTGGAACGATCTTCCCAACTCTGTCCGTAAGGCAGAATCACTAAACAGTTTTAAGAAACTACTTAAGACGCATCTCTTTAACAAATACCTGTTGTAAAAAAAAAAGGGGGGGGGGCAGCATCGAATAACAATCAGGTTTGATGAATTTACAGTGTAGTTGGTTTTCTCCATGGCTTCTGACTTGTGGTGTTCTCATTTATAAGTCACTTTGGATAAAAGCGTCTGCTAAATGATTAAATGTAAATGTAGTATATCCTCGATCCTCAATGCCCGTTCAATTTGCATCCACATCTGCAATTTCATTAAAGTATTCTGATTCTGATTCTATACTGAGAACACAAAAGCACTAATGTGCTACTAGTTTGATTCTGCTGGTAAATCACTGTCAGAAAAGTAAGAATGAACTTCAATGCACTGTACTTCCATCTAACTCTGGAAACCCTTAAGCTGGCAAAACATCAGAAAATGTTCAGGGACACCGTGTCCTGTTCTTCCTGCTTAATCCCAGTCCTATTAAACAGACACAGGAAGCAGCATCCTGCGTCCCGTGACTCACTACCTGTCGCTCTGCCAGAACAGGATTCCATGAGCGATACCTGCTGAAAGTGGGCAGAACCACGAGGCTGGTGTCATATTCAAAAAAACTAAAGGTAATGCTTATGACATGAGGATATAAGCAAGTGTCCCAGTGTAAGATTTAGAAAATTAAATACAATAAATTACCACATTAAATTATGATGCACAATAACATGAGACATTCAATTTTAAAGCAAGTCTTTGACACTTATATAATCCATATTTCACAATTGAGTTAAAAAGTAACTCACTAAAAGAGCTCTGCTAACCTGGTTGACCTGTAGCTGAGGTGGAAAAACTTCTGAAAAAGAGACTACTGAGAATTTCTTTTCAAAGGCAATACTCAGAAACTGGTTAGAGAAGGAAGTACACTAGGGAATAGATAACCAGCAGCAAATAAAGCATGATAGTTTAAAAGCAGAAAAGATTATGTAACTTATAAAGACGTTCTGATTCACTGCCTCTGGATCTGGCAGACTATACACCACTGGTTTGAAAACTTCACTGTTCTCACTGACCTTTTTAACCTAATGGACTTGGACGAATTTGACATGGTGAAAGGGGGAAGTAGCACTTAAATAGTAACAGAGTTGGGAACTATTGTGTTTGCATTTCGTACTTATTATATAACAGTGGCTCACATGCTATTTTTACTGTTCCTGCAGTAGAAGGCAGCGCAAACAGAAAGACAGACTCACTCACATACACTATTAAGTACAGCTAATGATTTTGTCCCCTACTCACCATGGGGGACATTAATAGTAGTTCTACTATTCCATTCTGTAGTCCATCCGTTTTTCTACATACTTTGTTAGTCCCCTTTACCCTGTCCTCCGATGCTCAGGACCCCCACAGTGTAGGTATTATTAAGGTGGTGGATGATGGTACGAGTGGATCAGACTCCTTTTGTGTTTGATATACTGTTCTCTGTCCAGCAACACTGCTGTGTGTGATCCACTCGTACAAGCACAACACACTAACACACCATGTCAGTATTACTGCAGTACTGAGAATCTTCCACCACCCTAATACCTCCTTTGGGGGGTCCTGATCACTGGTAAATGTAATATGTAATAAATAATAACAAATGCAATAAATAGGATAAATAAGATGAGAACAAGACTGCTACACCACTTTTCACTTATTTTCATTTTTAAAAGTTGTGCACTGGCTGTAAGAATAAAGGAGTCTAAAAAATTATGTAGAGAAACAGATTGTAACATACTACAAAACATAGTATTACTACTACTGTAAACATAATGCAGTTTGTAATTGTAGAACTACGAAGTCCATCTATATGATCATTGGAACTGAAAATACAGTGAGTGTAGAACTGAGGAGGTGTACTTAATAATATGGCTGGTAAGTGTGTAATTATATATATATATATATATATATATATATATATATATATATATATATATATATTCTGGTTTATGTTTATTGCAAAAAAGGCTACTACTACAGTAATATTAAAAGGTAATACTAGATTGAAGTCCATGTAATTATGGGATTCGTTATTCTTAGCTGTTAAAATGAACTGTGCGGCATTTTTAACTGATAAAGCTGAATTTCATGCATTGCTTTATATCTAAACGTTATAATTTTATCATAAGTAACATTATTCGCGTTCCTACCTTCGCGTGATTAATGAGGAGGCGCAAAAAGTTGGAGAGCAGCATGGAGCCGGACATGCCCGAGCCTTTGAGGAACGACAGGGAGAAGAGCGCCGTCTCCTCCGCCACGGTCACCGTGTAGGACTGACGCATGGTGACTGACCTTCAGCCCGCACAGAGCCGCACACAGAACCGCACACAGAGCCGCGCACAGAACCGCACACAGAGCCGGCAAACAGAGCCGCACACAGAACCGCACACAGAGCCGGCACACAGAACCGCACACAGAGCCGCACACAGAGCCGGCAAACAGAGCCGCACACAGAACCGCACACAGAGCCGGCACACAGAACCGCACACAGAGCCGGTACACAGAACCGCACACAGAGCCGGTACACAGAACCGCACACAGAACCGGCAAACAGAACCGCACACAGAGCCGGTACACAGAACCGCTACACAGAACCGGCAAACAGAACCGCACACAGAACCGGCAAACAGAGCCGCACACAGAACCGGCAAACAGAGCCGCACACAGAACCGGCAAACAGAACCGCACACAGAACCGGCAAACAGAGCCGGCAAACAGAGCCGCACACAGAACCGGTACACTGAGCCGGTACACAGCACCGAACACAGAACCGGTACACTGAGCCGGTACACAGCACCGAACACAGAACCGGTACACTGAGCCGGCAAACAGAACCGCACACAGAAACAGAACCGCACACAGAGCCGGTACACAGCACCGAACACAGAGCCGCACACAAAGCCGGTACACAGAACCACACACAGAACCGGTACACTGAGCCGGTACACAGCACCGAACACAGAACCGCACACAAAGCCGGTACACAGAACCACACACAGAACCGGTACACTGAGCCGGTACACAGCACCGAACACAGAACCGCACACAAAGCCGGTACACAGAACCACACACAGAACCGGTACACTGAGCCGGTACACAGCACCGAACACAGAACCGCACACAGAACCGGTACACAGCACCGAACACAGAACCGGTACACTGAGCCGGTACACAGCACCGAACACAGAGCCGGTACACTGAGCTAAGACCTAAGGCACCACAGGTGCGTCGAGTTCTCCTGCAGCCAGTCAGTTAGTTCCGGTTAGTTCATGGTGCTCGAAGCGGAGTCAGTCTTATTGTCAGAATGCGGATTATCAGCACTGACAGAGAGTAATTAAAGTCCTAAAGACGAGGAGTAAACCGTGAATCGTGGTCAAACGAAATGTTCCCGACCCGACGGACGCCTTTCTGACGCTCTGCTCCCTCACTGCAGCTTCATGCCAATCAGTCTCTCTCTCTCTCTCTTTCTTTCTCTCTCTCTCTTTCTTTCTTTCTCGCTCTTTCTTTCTCGCTCTCTCTTTCTTTCTTTCTCGCTCTTTCTCTCGCTCTCTCCCTCTGTCTTTCTCGCTCTTTCTCTCTTTCTCGCTCTTTCTCTCTCTCCGTTGCACAAGCAACAGATTCTGACGTAGTCAAGATTTTCAGGCGATCTTGGTCAAATCAAGAATTTTAATTGATTTTATTAATTCATTCATTATCTTCTGCTTTATCCTCTATTAGGGGGGGGGGGTTCCCCCATGCCCCATGGGAGAACGTCGGGGGGGGGGTTCCCCCATGCCCCATGGGAGAACGTCGGGCGCCGGGCAGATACACCCAGGACAGGGCGCCAATCTATCGCTGGGCACACACTCACTCACACAGACACACTCTATATGGGACAATTTGGAGAACTCAATTGACTTGTTCCATGTTTTTGGACTGTGAGAGGAAACCCACGCAGACACGGGGAGAACATGGAAACTCCACCCAGATAGGGATTCGAACCTGGAATCCCCAGTGCTGAGAGGAGAACATGCTAAACCACCAAATCCGCTAAACGATTAAATGTAAATGAAATGGAAAGTAGTTCCTCACATTACTCAGTAGCCTGAAAGCTCGCAGTGTCAAAAAGTTTGGTGACCCTAGCGCAGTGATCCCCAGCGCTGAATTGATTTGAACTTTTATAAATGTATGAATTGAATTAGGGTGACCAGATTCCAATTCACCAGATGTGTGCGGGACAATGTGGGACACCAATGCACTGCAAATAAAAACGTGTTAAGTGTATATATATGTGTGTATATATATGTATGTATATATATATATATATATATATATATATATATATATATATATATATATATGTGTGTGTGTGTGTGTGTGTGTGTGTGTATACAATTAAACAGAACAGAGGGTTCTTTAATGTGCTTTAATCCTGTATTATAGGGATTGTTTCACAGTGTGGAAAACGCTAGTTAGTTCAGCTGCTGTTACTTGATCTGCGTTTGAATCTTGTTTGGGTTTTAGAACGAACGCATGCACACATTGTCAGCGTCATTTCATGTCGCGATCACCTCCGTGTGAAACGGAAAAAACCTTTCTCAGACTCTTGCACTGGTGTCACTCAGGGGCAGACAGTTTCTCAGTCATGTTGCAGCTGCATTTTGGTTCAGATGTGCTGCTCGTGTTTACCTCTCTGTCCTCCAGATCTCGTGCTTCGTGCCCGTGCTGTTTTCGCATTGCTTTGATTTGCATTAGTGGGCGCGCCCTGAACCTGCGTCCGCGTTTCCGATTGGTTGGTATTCAAACAGCCCGCCTCTCCCCCGATAACAGACAAAACAGCCGTCCAATGGCAGATTATAAATCACGCGTTTCATAACTGCAGTCTGACTTTCAATAACAATGCGGGACAACGACTCAATGTGCGGGACGCCTGAGAAGTGACGAAATTGCGTGACTGTCCCACACAAAGCGGGACAACAGGTCACTCTAGTATGAATGATCTTCATTCATTTATTATCTCCCGCTTTATCCTCTATTAGGGTCGCGGTGGGGTTCCCCATGCCCATCCAGGGGAGAACATCTCAGGCGCTGGGCAGATAGACCCAGGACAGGGCGCCAATCTATCGCTGGGCACACACTCACTCACACACACTCTATATGGGGCAATTTTGAGAATTCAATTGACTTGTTTTTGGACTGTGGGAGGAAACCGGAGAACCCGGAGGAAACCCACGCAGACACGGGGAGAACATGGAAACTCCACCCAGATGGGGATTCGAACCGGGAATCCCTAGCGCTGAGAGGCGAACATGCTAACCTCTAAGCCACCCATGAATGATCTTGACACTTTTAAATCAGTATGATGCTGCGGGGAAGCAGTGTACTCAGTTAATGATGATGAGCTCTGCTTCGCACCACTTTTTATCTGAATGTGTAGTTATTTCATCCATCCATTCATTATCTCCCGCTTTATCCTCTATTAGGGTCGCGGGGGGTGGGGTTCCCCATGCCCATCCAGGGGAGAATGTCTTGGCGCTGGGCAGATACATCCAGGACAGGGTGCCAATCTATCGCTGGGCACACACTCACTCACACAAACACACTCTATGGGGCAATTTTGAGAATTCAATTCACTTGACCCATGTTTTTGGACTGTGGGAGGAAACCGGAGAACCCGGAGGAAATCCACACGGACACGGCGAGAACATGGAAACTCCACCCAGATGGGGATTCGAACCGGGAATCCCTAGTGCTGAGAGGCCAATGTGCTAACCACTAAGCCACCGTACCATCTGTGTAGTTATTTTTTTAATGGTACAAAATTTTGTATCCACACTATAATTTATTGATGGTAAAATAAAGTGTCATTAAAAGTGAAAAAAAAAGTCTCTCTCTCGCCAACACACACAGACTATATATACACCCACCGGCCATATTATTAAGTATACCTCCTCAGTTCTATCCTCACTGATTTTTTTCAGTTCCACTGATCATATAAATGGACTTTGTAGTTCTACAATTCCATTGTATAGTCCATCTGTTGCTTCACATACTCGGTTTGCCAGCTTTGGTATATTTTCCGAAGACCAAGACCCCCACAGAGGAGGTATTAGGGTGGTGGATAATTCTCATCACTGCATTGATACTTTCATGGTGGCGCAGGTGTGTTAGTGTGTGCTAGTACGTGTGGATCAGACAGTGCTGCTGGACAGAGAACAGTACACCAATCAGAACATGCAAGTGTTCATACCAAACTCAGGACACAGGATGAACAAAGTAAGTAGAGGAAAAAGATGGACTACAGAATTTAATTATATATATATAAAATATAAAACTTTATAATATATGTATATAAATAAATATAACAATATATACAACACAGTAAATGAGCAATATGTACTTTGCCATAGCACGCTCCAAAATACTGTGGACCAGAATGCAATATAAAGTCTGCAGTTGAGAATAAGACATTGTGCAGGATGCACGTTTGTGTTTTAAATAAAACAAAACCTTCATGTTTTAAATAACAATAAAACAAGACCTTCGATTTCATTGTTTTTCCACCTTTCTCATATCATTGTCTTCTGTCTGCCATCCAGGTCAGAATTGCCTTTTTTAATGGAGCATCATTAACACAAAAACTTCTCAGGTTCAAGCCATCACGTCACATGAGTTCCTAGCGCCGCCTCTCATTCACAGATCAGTTCTGAATATCAGCAACGTGGCACAAAAATAATTAAATGTTTTTATTATTTCAGTGCGGCCCGGCACCAAGTGTTTCTTGGCCCGGTCATTGGCCATGCTCTAAAACACAAAACTGCCAAGTGATGCTGTGGTACCCAGTTCTTCTGATCACCAACCAATCTTCTGTGTTTAATCAGGAACATCTGTTTGCTAAGTTCTAAGCAGGTTTTTATGATTAGACTGAAGAAAACAGTGATAACTAACTTTCCCATTTTGTACCTGAATGCTGTGTCATTTTTCAGGGGGTGCATTTGGTTGCGCTGAGACATCAGCATTTCCTTTCAAAGTTATTTTGTTGTGACTTACAGATCCCAACTTCTAACATTCATTCATTCATTCATTCATTATCACCCACTTTATCCTCTATTAGGGTCACGGTGGGGTTCCCCATGCCCATCCAGGGGAGAACGTCTCGGGCGCTGGGCAGATACACCCAGGACAGGGCGCCAATCCATCGCTGGGCATACACTCACTCACACAGACACACTCTATATGGGGCAATTTGGAGAACTCAATTGACTTGATCCATGTTTTTGGACTGTGGGAGGAAACCGGAGAACCCGGAGGAAACCCACGCGGACACGGGGAGAACATGGAAACTCCACCCAGATGGGGATTCGAACCGGGAATCCCTAGCGCTGAGAGGCAAACGTGCTAACCACTACGCCACCGTGCCCAACTTCTAACATATGTAAAATAAAAAAATGAATATATAAAAAATAAAAACTAAGAATGACTGGAACATGTCATGTAACGCCCTCAACTACATTAACAGGTTAATTCTGCTTTTTCTGGAAATTTAAACTGCACTAAACCACATAAGATCACACTGTTTTTAATAGAGATGAATAAACAGAATTTTTTTGGCAAATACGTTCTTCTTTTTCTTGTAAAGTTACAAAAATTTAGTTCAGCTTTGGTTTCTCACTTTTTGGATCTATGATTCCTTTAAAAAAAAGCAATGTGAGATGTGACTTCCAACAGTCCAAAAGCATGGATTCAAGGTGAATTGACTTCTCTAAATTGCCCTAATATATTGTGTAAGTGAGTGTGTGCCTGACAATGGAACGACACCCTATCCTGGTTGTATCTGCCCAGTGCCCAAAATATTTTCCCCTGGATGGGCTCAAACCTACAGAGCCCCTAAAGTGACACGAAAGAAAAAAATATAATGCGAGTTCTCGCAAAGTTATTGCGAGATCTCACGTTATATATATTTTTTCCATGTCACTTTAGGGGCTCCGTACAAACCCATCTAAGGATTAAGAAGAGGATTAAGTTGAAGATAATAAGATCAGATGTTTTGTAACAGCAAGTGGATGGTCAGGTACTGATGTGTGTATTTTGCATGTTCTCCCCAAGTTGCCATGTTTACCAATTATGTTCTAGACTCAGCACCATCAGTTTTTCAAGATTTGCATTGCGAATAAAAGACAACTTACGGGTCTTGATGGTTCCTCCCTGAGTGGTGAGCTGGAGCGTCCATTAGAACTGGAGTATCGGATGTTGCTACTAAGGCCTTCCTGTGTGGAGCTGCGTGATATCCCAAAGCCAGAGCGCAAGCTGCTGCTGCTGCTGTAAGAATCAGTGACATCGCTTGCCCGGCTCCTGTAGGTCTGCTTTATGCTGCTGCTTGGGGTGTCGCTGAGAGCCAGTGAGGACAGCTCCCGCGACAGGTCACTCTGGCTAACCGACTTCCTCCGACTTAAAGAGATGCTGGATGACACGGGAGATGTGGAGAGGTAGCTGGACTGGACTGGAGAATAGCCACATGCTGAGTAAGTGGAGCCGCCATTCAGTCCCGAAGTGTAGCCCTTAAAGGGTGAGCGGCTCAAGCTTTCGCTTCGCCGGCCGGCAAGCAGGTCGGTGCGGGGGACTGTGCGGCCGCGCTCAGGTTCTGATGAGGCACTGTAATTCCGCGTTCGGCTGCTGCTTGAACTTAGGTAGCTGGAGGGGGAGTAAGCTGTTGAAGGGGCTTTGTAGGGGAGTTTTTCCCGATCATAAGTCCCAAGCGAAGGTGTCAAGGAGGAGCCATATGAACTATAGTGACTAGTATAAGAGGAGCCACTGTAACGCTTAGCCGTGGAGGAGACACGAGACATGCTGGAAGCTCAGCCAGAGGGGACACTGTGGCAGGCCGCATTGACTGAAAAACAGAAATAATCCTTTAATTTAAATGCCATTTTTTACTTTTAACATCCATCCATTATCTTCCGCTTTATCCTCTATTAGGGCCGCGAGGGGGTTCCCCATGCCCATCCAGGGGAGAACATTTCTGGCGCTGGGCAGATACACCCAGGACAGGGCGCCAATCTATCACTGGGCACACACTCACTCACACAGACACACTCTATATGGGGCAATTTGGAGAACTCAATTGACTTGATCCATGTTTTTGGACTGTGGGAGGAAACCGGAGAACCCGGAGGAAACCCACGTGGACACGGGGAGAACATGGAAACTCCACCCAGATTGGGATTCGAACCGGGAATCCCTAGCGCTGAGAGGCGAATGTGCTAACGACTAAGGCACCGTGCAACCCTACTTTTAACATGAAATGAAAAATATGAAATAATATTAACAAATCAGAATCCTTATAGTTTACTATCCATTAAGTAATTGTTTACTGACAACTAAGTAATGTTTGTGTGTCTCCACTTATGTATTACATGTATAATTAGCTATATTTATATTATAATAATTGCACATCTTGGGTGGCATGGTGGCTTAGTGGTTAGCACGTTCGCCTCTCAGTGCTGAGAATTCCAGATTCCGGGTTCTCCGGTTTCCTCCCACAGTCCAAAAACATGGATTCAAGGTAAACTGAATGCAGTAAATTGACCCATATAGTGTGTTTGTGTGTGTGTTTGAGTGAGTGCCCAGGGATCGATTGGCGCCCAGTCCTTGTTGTATTTGCCCAGTGCACAAAACGTTCTGTGGAACCTCCTCGCGACCCTAGTAGAGGATTAAATGGAAGAACCAGGGGAACCAGCCTAAAGGTCTCCAGTTCAGTTCCCGGTCCCACTGAGTACTATGGTTAGTAAAAGTCAACAACAAAAACTCCAATAACCAAAAGTCAACTCCAAATAACACATGATACTCAGTTGCCCTCAGTAATGAACTAAATATTGTCTGTTTGTATTGGAAAAAAAATAATTAACATATTAACTAATTAACAATCATCTATTGGAATTAACAAAAAAAATACCTCTTGTGTGAAATGTCAATTGGACACCAGGGATTTATTTTTCCCCAAAAAATAAAATAAAACAAAAATAAAGCAATGGTTTAAAGCATTTCATAAAAGTACTCCAGAATAAAAAAAAACCTTACCAAACCGTAAGGTCCAGAAGCCAAGGTTGTGAATATCATTGTAAAATTACAATGAACCTCTTTATGAGGACGTTTTTTTCAAAAACCTTTTCTTTAGGGGACAAATAAATTAATAATGCATGTAAGCCCCTGGTACGAGGACGTTGCTTAGAATAAAACGTATGAGCCCATGATAGAGGACTTAAATAGGTGAATGAACCTCTTTCAAGGGACTTTTTAATTAAAATCTGTGAGCTTCTTCCAGGGGATTTCTTGGCTAATTTATATCAGCCCCCAAGAAGGTTGTTTTGTTGTTAGTGTTAGTTTGTTAAGTCATTCTAGAATGAAATGATGAAAAAATTTGTCCTTTAAGGAGAAAATTTATAATTTCGTGTTTATAGGAGGAAAAAATAATTGTTAAAAATAACTAGAGTATATGTATATACACTTATTTGTAGTCAGTGTGGTGTTAATAGAGTATGTCTATTTGTGGTATATTTTCTTTAATGGGGTAAACTATTTGGTTATTTAAGGAAATATACTTATTTGGTTTAAATTTTGCCCAGCGATGGATTGGCGCCCTGTCCTGGGTCTGCCCAGCGCCCGAAACGTTCTCCCCTGGATGGGCATGGGGAACCCCACCGCGACCCTAATAGAGGATAAAGTGGGAGATAATGAATGAATGAATGGTTTAAATTTAATTAAGGGGTTTAAATTTAATTAAGGGGTGACTGATTTATTATCTGTGTGTGGTTTATTTTGATGTATACCGAATTCGTACTTAGGTCCATTAATTTTGTGTACTGTTACACCCCTAATTAATAAGTACGCTAGTTAAGATTGAGAAAATGAATAGTACGCATCAAGTATATATAAGCGTTTTATGAGGACATTTTTTTTTTTTCAATAAACCTTTCGTTGGGGGACAAATCAATATTATAACACATATAAGCCCCTGATAAGAGGACGTTGCTTAGAATAAAACACATGAACCCATGACAATGATCACTTAAATAAGTGAATAAACCTCTTTCAAGGGACTTTTTAGTTAAAATCTATGAGCTTCTTACAGGGGATTTCTAATTGGCTAGTTTATGAGCCCCCAAGAAGTTTGTGTTGTAGTAAGTAAGACAATTGACTATAAAGCATACCTCTGTATCAATGCATATCAATGATATACAATACATTATTTTAAATCATGTATCATAAATGGAAATACAGATTAATATTAACTGCAATCCAATTCCCGTTGCACACTACGCTGCAAAAAAAAAAAATCTTAATAAGTCAAAAATTCTTTTTTTCAAATCAAAGTGCATCAAATCTTGTTTTGAGTAAGCAAGATAAATAATCAAGTTTTTCAAAACTTTAGTTATATAGATATAGACCTTTATTTGTCCCACAAAGGGGAACATTTACATTCTCAGCAGCAAGCTACATTAGAAAAAAGGTGAAAAAAGGTATTTAGCAATTAGAAAGAAATTTAAAAAACTAGAAAAAATTTAAATAGAAATCTATATATACCCAATAAATTAAAATTCTCAGTTATGTACAGACATATAACAGGAATAAAAGGAAACAAATATTGCACATGGTATAGTATAGTATTATATTTATATATAACAGTATAGTATTAATTTACTCACTGTATTGGCAGTGAGTAAATTTTAATTTTACTTGATTCATGTACATTTTTTCTGGATTTGTGTTTAGTTTTCCAATTTTTTTGACATAGATATTTTGCGGTGTAAGCTGGTATCCCATTGCTTAGTTATCAATGTTCACTTTAAAATCTACATTAGATTAAATCCATAGAGATTTATAAATTAAACCTTGTTTTTTCATAATAGTGTTTTTATAACTGTTTTATAAAAGATATAAGGCACTCAAGGTTGATCATTTTTGTGAAATAAATCATAGGAAACCTGTCTAATGGCACTCTGCTATGTGGTGGACCCAACAGCACCTCTTTTTCTGTGATTTATTTGCAATAATACACACCCTCTCATACCTCATTTCTTTATTATACAACATATTTAGTTAATATAGAGGCTGTAGCTATTTAGAAACTGTAGGCATGTTTATTTCATGCATATTTTGTATTGGCATCAGAGACTTCTAGACTACTGAATACTAGCCAGTGCAATCCATTTAAAAGGTGTATTATTGTGCTGGGCAGCACATAAGACTGCTACACCACTGGAACTCCCTCCAACAAAGTGTTGATCTGACAGTTTGTGTTACTGACGTCAGGAAGCCACCTTGTGTAAATCAATAACAGCTCCATTATTCTGCAGTGTGAAGGCCTGACACTGACCTGAGGCAGATTCAAGTAGAGATAATGTCTGTTAGATTTGTGCATCACAGTCAAAGCAACTTTCCTTATACTTTTTTTAAATTGTAATAATCTTTACACGTCATTTGCAAAATGTATCTACAAAGACATAAAGGGACATTTTAAAATACAAAGTAAATGCTGAAAATGCACGTTATTAAAGCTTGTTTTTGTGCATCCCAGAAGACAGACAAATTAAAAAGGAGATCTCATTCACTTCCCTGTAGGTTCTCTTAGAGTTCATTTAGAAAGACAAAAAGAGTATATAATACGTTTTCTCCTGCTCAAATGTGTCTCCTGAGATAAAGTAATCTCGGTAATCTCACACGTGTCTCCTCTTGGGGCTCAGTGGCTTAGTGGTTAGCATGTTTCCCTCTCAGCGCTAGGGATTCCAGGTTAGAATGCCAATCTGTGTGGAGTTTCCATGTTCTTCCTGTGTCTGCGTGGGTTTCCTCCAGGTTCTCCGGTTTCCTTCCACAGTCCAAAAACATGGATCAAGGTCAACTGAATTCTCCAAATTGCCCCATATAGATTGTGTTGGTGTGAGTGTGTGCCCAGTGATAGATTGGCACCCTGTCCTGGGTCTATCTGCCCAGCGCCCAAAACGTTCTCCCCTGGATGGACATGGGGAACACCCCCGCGACCCTAGTAGAGGATAAAGCGGAAGATAATGGATGGATGTCCCCTCTGGAGTTTTAGACATCTGAATATCCATATCATGTCTAAATTTGCCAAAATAAATCAGATTGTTTACTATAAATGTCTCATTTTTAAATTAACAATTTCTAATTCAGAGACTAAGCGCTGTTTTATTCCTGATACTGTAAGTTAATCAACTTTATTTACATTGATAGCTCAACATCAGAATTCACATTTTATATGTCTAAACCAGCGATCTTTATCTGTTTCATATTTATCCAAAACTCTCTCTCAAGGGGTTCCCCTATGCTCATCCAGGGGAAAATATTTTGGGAGCTGGGCAGATACACCCAGTACAGGGTACCAATCCATCACTGGGCACACTCACTTACACAGACACATACTGTAAAGTGACAATTTAGAGCAGCCAATTTATCTTGAATCCATGTGTTTGGACTGTGGGAGGAAACCGAAAACCCAAGAAAATGCAGACATGGTGAGAACATAAGAACTCCACCCAGCTTGAGATTCGAACCTGGATTCCCAGCACTGAGAGGCAGATATGCGAACCACTAAACCACAGTGTTATCTTTTATCTAATACTAGTTTTTCTAAGCAGTTTTAAGACAAACATCTGTGACAAAGGTAATCTCTAAATGAGACATAATTGAGTCTCCTGAGACATCAAAGATCAGCATTAGAGCATTTTTTCTCAGAGACCTTTCACAGTAATTATTTAGACCCTGATAAAACATATTTATTGCTCACTTGCTTTTTTGCACAGAGTACAATTATGACATGTTTATTTTAAAGGAAAATGTATAAAGTAGGATTAAGTATAAGTCTGTAAAGCTCACCACAGCAGCCAGTGCAGGCCGGTTAAGTGAAAACGTGTTACGCAGTGGTACCACGTTTCTCCCACATTCCTTCAGGGAGGTCCTGAACGAAGCTGTGGTCCAGGCTGTACACTGATGTGTGTGTGTGTGTGTGTGGTGTGTTTGTGTAACACGAGAGTCTTCAAAGCAGAGCTGCATGTTAATGCTGCACACTCAGTTCTCAGAGAGAGAGAGAGAGAGCGAGCGAGAGAGTGTGTCTCTTGAATACGAGGCACTGTGGCATCTGAATAAATAAAAGTATCTGGTGTTGTCCATCCGTGTTGGGTTCAGTATGGAGGCTCTTATTTCTTTAACTGCTTTACCTCATTTTCTTTGCTGTCTCTATTTCTCTCACTCAATTAACAACACACACACGCCCATGCGCACACATACACTTTCCTCTGGCGAACCTCTCTCTCGCTACAGTTCACAAATGAATTAATAATTCAACATGTACAATTGGGGTAGGCAACAGTGGAGGCAGAGCACATAGCTGCACTAAACTACACAATAGACAAGAACATAATGAGCTACCACACTCAAACAATGCAGCTATATGCTTCCTTTACACTGCAGATGAAGCTGGGCCAAATATATTGCTTTGTAAACAGCTGCAATTAAATTACATCACCGGCATATACATTCTAAAACATAATATACACTAAACCTATATGGAATATGAACACGTCACACCTACAGGAGTTTGTTTTTGTCATTGCATTCTGAGTTGGTCCAGTTCACACTCACCTGGAAAGACTTTTGAAAAGATTTTGTGTTTATTTCTAATAATTTTTTTCTGAAAAAGCATTTGTGAATTGAAAATGATTTCGGACAAGTATTTGTCTCACAATCTCCTTTCTAATTCATTACAGAGGTGTTTGATTAGGTTTAGGTCAGGGCTCTGTAAGGGGCAATTTAGAGCAGCCAATTCACCTTGAATCCTCGCCTCTCAGTGCTGGAGATCTAGATTTGAATCCCTATCTGGGGGTTCTCCAGTCCAAAAACATGGATCCAAGGTAAATTTAATGCTCTAAATTGCCTCTATACAGTGTGTCTGTGAGTGAGTGTGTGTCCAGTGCCCTGTTCTAAAACATTCTCCCCTGGATGGGCATCAGAACCCTCCCTAGTAGAGTATAGTAGAGAATTAAGCATAATATGATGGCTGTATAAATAATCTATTGTTGCAGGACATTGAACCAGATTGACAAATTATTATTTTTTAACCTGCTGACAATTTTGTTTTTGGTCATGACTAAATCATTTAGATTTTTGGACTGTTGTTTACCTCAGAGTACCTCTGGGTATAACATAAAAAATCTAATATAATTGGAGAAAGAAATGGTTAAAGGCCTTGCTTTTGGGAATTGGGACTTGACCACTCATGTTTTCATACATACAGTATTATTTAGTCACTACCTCTCCATTATAAATTGTAAAGATATTTAATTAAAAAAAATGCATGAACCTACACAATAGGCTTAAGTAATAAATTCCACAATTAAATACAAATAAATATACAATTTGGCCAAACATCAGTTCATATTTGAACTTTTTTAATGCACAATTTTTACTGCAAAAATGAAATCGTAACAAAGAAAAGAAATCTTCAAACAAAAGTAACAAATCTTGTTTTTGACTTGAATAGATTTCTAAGTAAGATAACTATAGTTTTTTAAAAAGCTTTTCTCATTAAAAAAAATTAACAAGATAAATTCACTATTGAGGCAGATAAAAAATTATTTAAATAATAATTTAAAAAATAATCATATAAATCTTATTTTTGTAACTAAAAAAAGTTATAAAAAATCTATTCAAAACATTTTATTACTGCATTCAAAGCATAAGTAATTTCTTACTCATGTAAATCAAACACAATGTCAATTTATTTGATTATGATTTATTACAATAAAACTAAAACCAAGTTTCCTAATACTTTTTTGTATTTCTTAAAGCGAAATAAAATCCATCAATGTCAGTACACAAACGTAAACACCTCAAACCAGGAGGAAATGTTTATGCACAGTGTGTTCAATCTTGGGAACATCTATATTTACCCTGAAATCTGAGCAGATAGGAGCTCCAGGGCCAAACTGACGCCTTATTGCTCCGCTCTAACCAGAACCAGCAAGATGCTGGACTCAGTCAACCACAACTAAGCTCAAAATTTAAAGACATGAATCTAACTTGTAGAGATGAAATTTATTTAAAATTTATAAGAGGGACAGAGCTTTATTTATTAGTTATTAGTTAAGGATTGGTATGAGTTCTGGGCAGGTCACAGACGGCTTGTAAAAAAATAAATACATTTTTAATTTGTCTAAAATAATTAATGCTCATCTGATATTGTACTCATATTTTATCTTGAAAAAAAAGAGACTCCCGCATGGCATTCTTGTTGCCATGGTTACCACCATTCGTTTGCCAGTTACAAATTCTCTTTAAATTTGTGATAATGTCCAGGGGAAAAGATGGCAATATGCAAATATAAACCTGAATATTTAAAATGTGGATTTTTTTTTTCATTGCCGACAAGTTTTTTTTAAAAGAAAAATGCTCTTGAATAAATACATTTGTTTGCTTTGTATTCTATAAATGTGGGTCATGGCTTAAAGACCATAAGAAAATGTGGGTCTCGAGCTGAGACCAGTTGAGAACCCCTGATTCAGCAGACACTTTGGTGAGAAAAGTAAGAGAACACAAGGCAGTAAGTTAAGAAGGAACCATTTGAACTGCAGAAGAAAGGATTTAAAAATAAATGCTGAGGTTGCATGAAGCTGTTTGTATAGTTTCACCATAGTCACATGATAATTATTAGGTCAAGTTGCACTCAAAGCACACGCCTAAGTTTTGTAATTGTTTACTTTATATATCTAGTCTGACAAAGTCAAGCTTTTTTTTGCCAGAAGCAGCTTTGAATTCAAGCTACAACCTCAGAGCAACTGGAGCCTCTCCATAACATGGATATGAGAAAGGTGTTGGGTTATAGGTACCTGCTGTGAGTAAAGTCGTTCTCTTTGTTTCAGCCAATAGGAAACGAGCACTGTCAGTTTGTCACTTTACAGATCCACCTTTCATTGCTTATACCTAAAGAGAAAGAAATCAAAAATAACGAAATTAGCAAATAGCATCAGAATGTGAAAACGACACATACATGTGGAAATATTTACCCCGATTATTAAAACAGTATGCAATTTTTTTAAAAAATAGCTATAAATACAAAATTTAAGTTCACAATGTCCTAACGTTTATTCTAAAATACCTTTATCATTTTTAAAAAGCTTTTGTTTTACAAATTTAGAAGAGCAATGTAGATGTTTCACAAAATACCCATGTAATACATTTAGAAATATTACCAAAATGACAAATGGTTTTAATTCAGTTTGCATTCAAATGACACTGCTACTTTTAAAAGCTGTTAAAGTGTGAGACTCACCATTAGTGGTTCATACAGCTAGACGGTGCTGGTTTGGAGGCTGTTGCCCCAGAGTGAGAGGACCAGTGTGGATTGCATGAGCACAGTGATCTAGAATGCCAGAGATCATGTTACCGCTATGGTAAATATAGCTTTTGCCTGCGACCTCAGTCGGTCACTCAACACTCTGTGGCATTCCAGTTTGCTCTTAAAGGACTAGCATTGGTGTTTTAATGTGCAGGTGGCTCTGTTCTTGTTTACATTTTACCGCCTTGAAAGACTTTTAATGCACATGCAACCATCATGCATCTGCAGCTTCAGCATAGGGATGGAACTCAACCTCAGCCATAAGACTTTCTGCCATAAGACTTTCATGGAAAAACTTTTTAGGCTATAGAAATAGAAAAATATTTACAGCTCTATGCATGATATGCTGTAATGGAGTGAAGTCAGAACTGTGAAACACTGGGATCTGTTCCAGCACCCACCAGGACACTATTTTAATTTAGTGACTTGGAAATTAAAAAAAATAAATGTGACTTAGTGGTTAGCATATTTGCCTCTCACCACTGGGAAACCAGGTTTAAATCCCAATCTGGGTAGAGTTTCCATGTTCTCCCCTTGTCTGTGTGGTTTTCCTCTGGGTTCTCCGGTTTCCCCCCACAGTCCGAAAACATGGAGTCAAGGTGAATTGACTGCTCTAATCTGCCCTTATCTAAATTGCCCTAAATCCCTACATTGAATATCTCTGTGAATGAGTATGAGCGCAGTGATGGATTGGCACACTGGGTGTATCTGCCCAGCACCCAAAACTTTCTCTTCTGGATGGGCATGGCATCTGGCATTTTATTAAGTTTAGATTTTACATTTACATTACACTGTAAATTTAAAATATGGGGCTGTCGTAGAATTGTGGTTTGGAAAACATCCTTTGCTCCCCCGAGCGCCATGTACAGGGCTGCCCATCACTCCGGGCACATGTGCTCACTTCACCAGTATGTGTATACCTCTCTAATATTTTAGAATTTTTTCTAAAAGTCTTTGAGAATTTCTTGTTCTTTCATTTAGAAGAGCATTAGTAAGGTCAGACATCGATGTTGGGTGGGAGAACCTGCTCTGCGCTATTCATTCTGATTAATCCAAAAAGTGTTGGATGTTAGATGGGGGTGAGGTCAGTGGCCTGATGGGACTTTATGGGGTTTGTGTGCAAGAAACAGAAAAATGCTGTAATATACATAATATATATACACACACTATATATGGTTAGCACGTTCGCCTCTCAGCGGTAAGGATTCCCGGTTCGAATCCCCATCTGGGTGGAGTTTCGATGTTCTCCCCGTGTCCGCGTGGGTTTCCTCGATTGAGTTCTCCAAATTGCCTCATATAGAGTGTGCGTGTGTGGGAGTGAGTGTGTGCCCAGCGATGGATTGGCGCCCTGTCCTGGCTGTGTCTGCCCAGTGCCCGAAACGTTCTCCCCTGGATGGGCATGGGGAACCACCCCCCCCCCCCCGCGACCCTGATATAGGATGAAGCGCAAGATAATGGATGGATATATATATATATATATATATATATATATATATTCTATATATACACATTATAGACACTACAGTCATATGTTAAATACCAGCATGTTTCATTTCACTGCACAGATGGATTAAATATGGAGGATTTATGGAGGATAATTCCTCTGTGTGTAAGCACAGTAGGCGAAATAGATCACTTTCATTATCATCATCATCTGGTCATTTAGCAGACGCTTTCATCCGAGGCAAATCACAAGCATCTCAGCTTGATGGTTGGGGTTAGAACACAAAATTGGCCCTGATAGATCCCCCTGGAGCAATGAGGATTAACGGTCTTGCTGAAGAATACACATGGATACTACAGCAGAACTTGGATTTGATCCCACAACCTTCTGATTGAGAGTCCAACACCCCAACCACTGACCTAGCCAAAGCCTCTAAGCTTCGGGAGCATTATTGACCTCCGGAGGGAATCGGAACTCTCACGCTGTTCTAAAGTGCAGCTCTGCAGCTGAACGCACTGAACTGTGATTACAGCGACTGCAGCTGCGGGGCTGACTGCGGCGTCCGTTTATTAAACGCGGCAGAGGCACAAAAGCTGGGAATGTTAGGGAATGCCCTCGTCCCGCCATTTAAAAGACGTCCGGCTGAATGGAAGGTCTCATCAACACAGAGATGACATTTGTTTGTCCAGCGGTGAGCTAGAGGCTAAAGGCGAGCGTGTCCGTTATCCTGTACTCACCTCACAGCGCGGGGTCTGCTCACATCACACCAACGGCGTCCATCTTCCAAAACACCACAACTCTAAATCAGCGCCATGTTTCACACAGACGCAGCAGCAGCAGCAGCAGCAGCAGCGCCGCCAAACCGAACGACGGATTTAAACGCGCCTCGGCCTTCGTTAAATTCCACTCTCATAACGGTCAGCTCACTTTAACTCTGACGTCAGCGAGCCGTTCTCTCCTCTCATTGGCTAGGAGCGTTCATTGAAACGTCAGGCAGCGATGCCGCCCAGCTCGTCACCACGGTGACAAAAACAAACGGAGCTGCTGTTCGAATGGCTTCTGAAGTATTGCTTTCACCAAAAGAGTGATGCTGGACCTCATGCTACAGAATGAACGTCAACTGAACTGTTCCACAAAAGTGAAATAAGCAGCACTGTGCAATCAACAATGACACATTGTTCACAATGTGGGTGTGGTAGATCAGTGGTCAGGGTGTTGGGCTATCAATCTGAAGGTTGAGGGTTCAAATCCCAGGTCCACTGAAGTTACCAATGTGGGTCCTTGAGCAAGACCCTTAACCCTATTTGCTCCAGGGATGGATGGGCATGGACCCACATTATTTAGTTATTTCTATTGTTTATACCACTCAATGTATTATATATATATATATATATATATATATATATATATATATATATATATATGTTCATAGTATGTACATGTTCATAGCTTGTATATTTCATACTTATATCTGCTCATAGTATGTACATGTTCATAGTCTGTTTATAGCTTGTATATTTCATATTATATCTGCTTTGAATAAATATATATATATATATATATATATATATATATATATATATATATATATATATATATATATATACACACACACTTTTATTTATATGTGTATATATTTATTAAAGCAGCACAGTGGCTTAGTGGTTAGCACGTTTGCCTCTCAGCGCTAGGGATTCCCGGTTCGAATCCCCATCTGGGTGGAGCGTCCATGTTCTCCCCATGTCTGCGTGGGTTTCCTCCGGGTTCTGTGTATGTCTGTGTGAGTGAGTGAGTGTGTGCCCAACAATAGATTGGCACCCTGTCCTGGGTGTATCTGCCCAGCACCTGAAACTTTCTACCCTGGATGGGCATGGGGAACCCCCCCACGACCCTAATATAGGATAAAGCGGAAGATGATGGATGGATGGATATATATATATATATTACACTTTTTTATATAATTTATATATGCAATTTGTAGTCCATCCATTTTTCCAATCCCCTTTGTTTTCTTATAGTAGGGGAATACCACTAGCAACACTTGTGATTTTCCAAAACAGTAAAAAAGATTTACAATGAAACAGCCAATTTGCTATATTATAAAGTTATATTTGTTGACTACTAAAAATGTTTTTAATTGGTATTATGAAATATGTTGGTTGCAAAATTGATTTAAATTCTGTTACTCCACTGTTACAACCGTCTCAGTGTACGTGGTGATGTCACTCGTGCTGTAGGATACCCATATAGTAACTGGAGCTGATAAAATATAGACAGCACATGTGAAAATAAGGTGGTGTTCCAATTAAATTGGCTCTAAAAGGTCAATTTAACAGAAGATGCCTTTGTACATCCCAGAACGTTTCCTAAAGTATTGTTGCAATTATAAATGGCAGTTTTACTAGAACAATATACACACACCCACATCATATTGTCTCTGACCTAACTATTTAAAAACAAGAGACTAAAAGTACAAAAGCAAATGGACTACAGTATGTACTACTAAGTGCATATGTAGTAGCAAGAAGAGCTAAAAAAAGAAAACAAAACTGTGCAGCAACAAATGAGTTACTGTCTACAAGGTGAAGTAATGAGGTTGAAGTATCTAATAGAGTGTTATAGAGTGTGTAAACATGGTGTTTAAAAACTAGTCATAGTTCAACACTTAACCAACACGTCAGTGTTGAAAATTACTCTGAGCATTATTCAACAGAGTAAAGAGGACAAAAAAGTCTGTAAAGAAACAAATGGACTTTAGGATGTCATGCAACTTAGTAAGACATGGTAGCTGTGTGGATAGGGTGATCAATTTGAACGTTGGTGGTTCAAATCCAAGTTAGTAGTGTAGGCCCTTAAACAAGGCTCTTTGCTCCATTAGTGCATGACTGACCCTGTACTCTGACCCCAACCATCAAGTGGAAATAGAAATACTTACAAGTCACTTTGGATAAAAGCGTCTGCAAAATGACTGTAATGAGTGGTGCTAATCGACAATGAGTTTGGAAAGAAGGTGCAGTATGGAGAATATATATATATATATATATATATATATATATATATATATATATATATATACATATATATACATATATATACATATATATACATATATATACATATATATACATATATATACATACATACACACATATATATATATATATATATATATATATATATATACATATATATATATATATATATATATATATATATATATATATATATATATATATATATATATATATATATATATATATATATACACACACAGTATATACATATATACACACACACACACACAGAGTAAATAATGAATGAACAAGAAAACTAAATCCCTAACAGTCACCTTTATTCTGAAATTCGGAATGCAGTTTATTTAGGGCTGAACCACAAGAGTTATCAGTGACTGAAGTGTTGAGGAGCAAAGGCATTATGTGAGTTAGGGGTGAATTAAATTAGCTTGTGATTTATCTTATACTCAGAATCATCCCACTGTATCTGAATTTCAAATGTAAAAAAAAAAAAAAAGAAAAAGCACATATGCCTAATATTCAAATTACATTACACAGAAAATGATGGCTATTAAACATCTGCAATAATTTAACCAAAATAAAACAAATAAAACATTAAAATTTATAATTTAAGGAAATCAGAATCAGAGACACTACAAAATGCATTCAAATCAAAACGTTAGATTGAAAAATAAATATATTAAATCCACAGTACAGATACATTCAAGTCTACTTGATTTCACAGTTCAAAGCAAATACATTCAAAGCAGTCAAAGAAAAATGTTAACATATGCATCGGAAAATCTAAGTTCGCAAATGGTCCCTGTTGTTCTTTAAGGCTTAAATCACCCTTGTAGTGCAATTATCAAAATTAACACAGCAGCAACAGCCATCACAATTAAAAATAAGAACAATGAAAAAAGAACAATTCTGAATTCCTAGTCAATTTCTGGGCTTATGCAATAACTGATCACCTACGTAGATGATGTCACCATAAAACTTTGACAGATTTGTTTTCAGTATATTGTAAATCATTTTTCATAAGAAGGCTTACAGCAGACACGAGTTTCATAGAAAAGTCAAAGTAGGGCAATGATTAGTTCATACCATGGCTAATTAACTTTACTGTGCTTATAGTAAACAATCTTTTCGACACAATGTGTATTATGTTCTCTATTTCAATAATGTGATTGTGATTCAAAATAAATCACCCACAAGTTCAACTAACTACTGTCTTTATATATTTCCTCTGAAACTCAAGAGAAAAGTGGCATCCATTACAAACAGTGTGTAATACTTTCAGTTGCATTGTTTAAATGGTCATACAATATTTATTATATTCGAGAACGACTTGTTTTTCTTCTAAGAAATAATCATCTAGTGGAAGTACTTTAAGAAATGCAATATTGTTTTTTGAATATGTGAGAATATGCGTATAACTTACATTTACATGAGCTAGATAAATATCATCTGCGAATCTGAAATCCAAACGCTGCCCTTTTCTGAAATATGTGGTTTTCTGATCTTTATATTAAACTGTATAAAAACTACGGGCTTTGAACACAAATTAAATGCTAGTTTGTTCATAATAATGATGTGTTTGTAAATAAAGAATTTATTAAGAAAAATAACCTGCAGAAGTAGTTTAAAAAGACCGGAAACAAGTTATGCTACAATGCTGATTCAGGGGTCTTCGTGATTCTGAGCACCGCCAGCTGATCCTCAGGTTCAACCATAACCATGATCATTTATTAAATGACTAATTATAAAATAGGACAGTCGTTTGGCTTAGCATCTGTCAAATTAACAGCTAATAGAATTACAGGGTTTTGCTTTTAGTGTTGTATTATCGATGTGGTTACTTAAGGTGATCACACCGGCTGGATGAATTACAACACATGCCGTGTGACCCAATACAATTTCCGCCTAAAGATGTTCCTGCTACTGCCCGCTCGAAATCACAATGGACTTGGTGGCAGATGATTGTCAAGGTTTACAGAGCCAACATTTTTAAAATGGCAAAGCTGTAAAAACTACCAAAAAACAAGTTACCAGTAAACCAATCCCTGGTCTAATGCAAAAAAGAAAAAAAAACAAACAAAAAAAAAAACATGTAGTGACTTGTGGCTGTGAACAAGTGGAATGTATACCCACCAAGTTCTCATAAACGTTCTCCTGGTTTTGTCCAGTATATTTTGTCTTGTCATGTCATCGAGTCTTTGTAAAGATTGTTTGGAGAGGAAAAAAAAAACAATTCCTGCACAGCTTTCTTGGTCAACTCTTCATTTGGTCTTTGGTACCACCAGGATTCCATCCCCATCCCGAATGCTGTAGGAATGAAGAGCCCTTGAACCGTATTTCATTTCTTCGGGTCCGAAGGCTGAATGCATGTCCTTGTCGATGTAGTAAAGGCGCATGTTGCTGGCTGAAAGTCGTACGACTTCCTTAAGCTGCTTTTTCAGTTCGGCCACGGTCTGGTCCAGCCGTATGTTCACCTGCTGCACCCGGTCCTCGCACTGCACCTCGACCGTCGCATGGCAGCGAGGCCGCAAGTCAATCTCAGCCAATGGTGCCAGTTTCCCATATTTGGTCACCAGAGAGTGGTACCTGCATATTTATATATGCTTGTAATTACAAGTTCTAGATTAGACATTCATTCATTATCTTCGGCTTTATCCTCTATTAGGGTCGCGGTGGGGTTCCCCATGCCCATCCAGGGGAGAACGTCTCGGGCGCTGGGCAGACACACCCAGGACAGGGCGCCAATCCATCGCTGGGCACACATTCACTCATTTAAACACACTCTATATGGGGCAATTTGGAGAACTCAATTGACTTGATCCATGTTTTTGGACTGTGGGAGGAAACCGGAGAATCTGGAGAAAACCCACGAGGACACAGGGAGAACATGGAAACTTCACCCAGATGGGGATTCGAAGCGGGAATCCCTAGTGCTGAGAGGCGAACGTGCTAACCACTAAGCCACCGTGCCGCCCTAGATTAGACATATCATGCATAAATGATGCTAATTATTATGGATGGATAATTAAAAACTAAAATCTGTTTCACACAAAAGGAGGCTATTTAATCAGGAATTAATTTTGGTAAGGCCTGACAGATGCTACTGAGGAACTAGTCTGCTGTTCAAACAGTTTTACACTGCAGGGATTAAATCTGTCTTGTGCTCGTCAATCACAATCTGGTTTGGAGCAGCTACAAGAGAAGACAGAAACCGATTGCAGAGAACAATCAGGACAGCTGAGAAAATAATTGGTGCCCCATTGCCCACCATACAAGACCTTTACAGATTAAGACAGGGAAAAGGGCAGATTAAATCATTACAGACTCTTCCCACCCTGGTCACAACGTCTTCCAACTCCTTCCCTCTGGCATGCGTTACCAAACACTAAAAATCACCAGACACATGAACATTTTCTTTCCTAAAGCCATCACTAGGGCGGCATGGTGGCTTAGTGGTTAGCACGTTCGCCTCTCAGCACTAGGGATTCCCGGTTCGAATCCCCATCTGGGTGGAGTTTCCATGTTCTCCCCGTGTCCGTGTGGGTTTCCTCCAGGTTCTCCGGTTTCCTCCCACAGCCCAAAAACATGGATAAAATCAATTGAGTTCTCCAAATTGCCCCATATAGAGCGTGTTTGTGTGCGTGTCTGTGTGAGTGAGTGTGTGCCCAGCAATAGATTGGCGCCCTGTCCTGGGTGTATCTGCCCAGTACCCGAAACGTTCTCCAGGTCTGAATCCCGATCTGGGTGTCCACGTGGGTTTTTTCCGGTTTCCTCAAACAGCCCAAAAACATGGATTCAGGGTGAATTGACTGCTCCAAATACCCCCTTATGTAAATTGCCTCTATATATTGTGTGAGTGAGTGTGTACCCAGACAAACAGATGAAGCTAATTTAGGCCAAATTGCCCCATATAGAGTGTGTTTGTGTGAGTGAGTGTGTGCACAGCGATAGATTGGCGTCCTGTCCTGGGTGTATCTACCCAGCGCCCGAAACGTTCTCCCCTGGATGGGCATGGGGAACCCCCCCCGCGACCCTAATAGAGGATAAAACGGAAGATAGTGGATGGATGGATGGATGATTCATGCTCAATACCTCTGAGGCAGTTCTTCTTCAGAGTGATCCAGGTAATACCGGATAAAGAACCTCTCAGCATCTTCACGTTCTCCCTCTGTAATGACACTGCCATTTAAACTGTTCACTGATGGCAGCCTGAAGCAAAAAACAGACACTAAGTTCTCTAGTAGAAATGCCTGAAATGATATACAGAGCTTTATGGAACCACGTACTGTGCTATCATGAGACTGCGCCTCTCTGTGGTCGAATAGTCCTGCAGGAGAGGAATGCCCTGTAGCCTTACCTCCTTAAGTTTAGGTAAATAATTTAAATTTTCAATGTCTTCCCAGCGATTGAGGCCTACAAACACAGAATCAAACAAACAGTGAGGTAAGATGGGAATTTTTAAATGATTAGAAAGAAGTCCAAACCCTTGTAAAGAAATGATTTCAGTATTTAGAAAGAATACCAGAGTTGTGAAGGTTTATGCTTCGCAGGTTGGGAAATAGTCGCCGGAGCTCTTCAGAGTCCAAGATGGCGCTCACGTTGTTGTTAGCCAGGACGAGTGTGTCAAGAGAGGGGTACATTGTGCCGAACTTTCGCACCTCACTCCAGTCATGCAGATTGTTGTCTGTGATGTGCAGCAAACGCAGCGAAGGACATGGAGGGGCAGCAGATGCAATCACAGTGCTGTACTCATTAAGGCACAAGAACAGTTCCTCCAATCTGAAAAGAACAAAAAACATAAATTTCACACCATAAACAAACGTTATTCAGCAGAACCAAAGTAAATTAACTAATAACAAATCAGTCAGAACAGACTTGTATACTAATAAAGCAATAAGACACCAGAGGGTGTGCAGTACTGACAATACATCACAGGAAAGAGGCATTAGAGTGCAGTTACACCACTTTCCTCTGATTTATTTAATATAACCTTGAGTGTCTCACACATTTTGATCTTGCGCATCTCTGTTTCCATTTTTGTCTAAGATCTTCCAAACTTGCCCAGCGATAGATTGGCACCCTGTCCTGGGTGCATCTGCCCAGCGCCCAAAACATTCTCCCCTGGATGGGCATGGGGAACCCCCCCCACGACCCTAATATAGGATAAAGCGGAAGATAATGGATGGATGGATCTTCCACACTTTATCAGAGACTGTAGGTAAGCCAGTTGCTTTATTTGGGGTAACCTCATTAGCCTCTGTTTCATCTTCAACGGCTGATTTCATATCCATCGTCACTCTCCTTGCCAGACGGCTAATGCTTCTCAAATGGAAGTAGCCTATACCTCCTTTACATACACATTGGATTAGAGGCATTATTCATGTCTTAAAACTAGAGAAGGTTAGGTATATTAGAACTGGCTCATTAAAGAAATTCCACAAAGTTTGGGACCCTTTCTTGGACTATGTTGCTAAAATATCCACTCTGGACTGCCCTTAATCAGCGGAGATTTTATTGTTTACCTTTCCCTGCGACTTCTCTCTAGTCTTCATATTGTACTCTAAGGATGACCAGCCTACTATTTTCCTTTTATTTCTTTCTTTTTATTTTTTTCATTTATTTGTTTATTATTTTATGATATTGGTTATTATAAGCTTGTTTCTTGTTTTTATTTTTTGTAATTATTATAGTACCTCTAATCATTATTTGTTTATGTATATATGTCTTTTGTGTTGTGGTTTAATGTTTAAAAACAATAAAAAGGTTATTTAAAAAAAGTAATAACCTCAAGTGTCTTATTGAGTCTTATTGATTTCATAAAGTGGATACAAACACACTATATCAAAAAAAAAACCAAGGTTTTAGTCACAAATGTGTTTACTGAAAGCAATTTCGAGGATAAACTGGTCTCAACATAATCTAGTCCAGTTTTTAAAGTAAACACTGATTGCCGAGTAACAGGATTCTAGTTCCTCCAATAATCAAAAACTGCCATCTAGTGGCCAAATTAAGGAACACACATCAGAAAAACAACAAGAACAGGCTTAGTGCTCATCGAGAATGGGCTCGCTGTTTATATTAATCTGTACTTTATGATTTAAACTAATGTTTATTAATGTGTAACGTTGATTAATGAGGAAAAATATCATTTAAATACTGTGTATGTCCTGTACATGATGAATTTTGACAAGAAAGTTGAATTTGGTGCACCAGCGTACAAAGCAAGATTTTGTTGTGGAAGAACTTACCTGGCCTGATCCTCACCCTTAACCTGATAACACACCTTCAATACGAGTTAGAGAGGAGACTGAGGGCAAATACTTTTGGCAATATAGTGTATAAAGCATTTGTCTAAGCCATAATCACTTGAATATCCAATTACCATTTATATGAGGGACTTTGAGGCTGTGGTAGCTCAGTGGTTAGGGTTTTGGGCTAGCAATCCAAGAGTTGTGGGTTCGAATCCTAGGTCCATTGATGTTACCCGTGTGGGTCCTTGAGCAAGGCCCATAAGTCTCGTTGCTTAAGGATTTCTGTATGTAACCGAAATAAAGGCATCTGCTAAATGACCAAATGTAAGTGTAATACAAGTGTAAGATGGTCTCAGGTTGTATTATTATTATTATAACAATAAAAAAAACAATGCATGCATACAGGATTTTTAAATGATTGCAAGGTAAACACATTACTGGTAAAAACGTATTCTTACTCTGGCAGCTCGCGTGTGAAAGTGTGAACGACATCCCAGGTGACACGAGTGTTGTTAAGAACAAGACGACGCACTTTGGAAAAGGTCTCGGCACAGTCCGAGTCCAGCGGCGCTTCACTCAGTGGGTTCGAACTGAGGTTCAGGAAGTCGAGATTTGGAATGTTCACTACGATCTTGCTGATCTGAAACGAGGTGTGCAGAGAGGTCAGCTGCACCGAAGAGAGCGGTGGAAAGAAAATGGCAAGAGTTTGCACGGACATGATTGAAGAAGCCAAACAAACTCTACCCACCTCACGCCAGTCAATGAGTCTGTTATGAGACAGGTCCAATTCGACCACATGAGCACAAAATGCCGCGATCTCTCCTTCATCTCCAGCATGACTGATTCCACAGCTATTAAGGACCAAGACACTAGGAAGGTTCAATCGATCTATTGGTTAAAAAGAAAAAATATATATAACATGTTAACTCAGGGGCGGCACGGTGGCTTAGTGGTTAGCACGTTCTCCTCTCAGCACTAGGGATTCCCGGTTTGAATCCCCATCTGGGTGGAGTTTCCATGTTCTCCCCGTGTCCGTGTGGGTTTCCTCCGGGTTCTCCGGTTTCCTCCCACAGTCCAAAAACATGGATCAAGTCAATTGAATTCTCAAAAATTGCCCCACATATAGAGTGTGTCTGTGTGAGTGAGTGTGTGCCCAGCGATGGATTGGCGCCCTGTCCTGGGTCTTTCTGCCCAGCGCCCGAGACGTTCTCCCCTGGATGGGCATGGGGAACCCCACCGCGACCCTAATAGAGGATAAAGCAGGAGATAATGAATGAATGAATGAATGAATGTTAACTCAGCCTTAATTTTAAAGTTATCAAAAAATAATAAATAGGTACAGAGACTCAGGTACAGTTCTATCAGACTGGGTGTGGTGGCTCAGTGGTTAGGGTGTTGGGCTATCAATCTGATGGTTGTGGGTTCAAATCTCAGGTCCACTAAAGTTACTAAAGCCCTTAACCCTCATTGCTCCAGGGATGATGTGGCCAACCCTGTGTTCGCTTTGTAAGTCACTTGGGATAAAAGCGTCTGCTTAAAGAACTAATGTAATGAAAGAAAATACTATAATACGAGGCATCATGGAGGTTAAGGTGTTCTCCCCGTGTCAGCATGGGCTTCCTCCAGGTTCACCAGTTTCCTCCCACAGTCCAAATACGTGGATCAAGGTCAAATGAATTCTCCAAATTGCACCATATAGAGTATGTTTGTGTGTGTCTGTGTGAGAGATTGTGTGCCCAGCGATTAATTGGCACCCTGTCCTGAGTGTATCTGCTCAGCACCCGAAATGTTCCCCCCTGTATGGGCATGGGCCCCGTGACCTTACTAGAGGATAAAGTGGAGGATAATGGATGGATAGATGAATGAATGAATTACCCCATATAGAGTGTGTTTGTGTGCCCAGCGATAGAGGGGGATATTCAAAAATTTACCTTCTTAAATTCTTAGTCAATTACACATTGTGCAATAATACATACTTAAAATAATGGAATGTCCCTAGTTAGTTTCTATATAACTGACGTAACAAGAAAAAGAAAGGCCTACCTTTCATCGGAGATCCCTGAGGGCCAGATGGTACCACCACCCCCATGCCTGGACCTCGGCGGTATGGAAAATTCTCAGGGCTGTACTTCTCACTAATCACCTGCATAAAGGTGCGACCATTCACCTCAGGTGCCTCCATGGCTGTCTCACGCACACTCAGCCAAAATGCTTTCCTGTAATAACAGTCTGATTGAAATCTATCTAATAATAACTTCATTCACTACATAAGAGAAGAACGCATACGCAAATGAAACTCTACCTTCTTTGTTGCCTTCACACTATAGAAACCAGTTAACAACTTGATTAGTCGTGAAGATCTCCAAAACAAACTCTTTAGCCTCTTCCGGGAGACTGAACAGCTGTACAAACTAAAAATACATAAAAACAAAAAAGATTTTAGACTAAAACAACCAGCCAGCTCTAATCAAAAGCATTCCTTACATACATTATAAAACTTTTTGGCCTGCACAGCAGACATGTGCAATAACTGAATACAAAATATATCAAATCAAATCATAAAATCACTGTAAAAGTATTATTGATGCCACATTATAAAGAGTGGAACTGTCTCTAAACTTGTCCTGCTCAATTTAACATGTAAGATATATAGGATTTTTGCTACCAAATATATTGATAGCTTTAACTGTACCTGCGTCCAGTTTGTACATCACAGTGTAAAGTTTATGTATTGGATACTGAATGTTGGGCCCTGTATATTCTGTATATCTATTGAAAGCATGGGTGATCTGCACATTATATAAATATATATTTTTTAAAAAGCTTTTTTATTGTTAACAGATTTTTTTTTGCATAAACAGTCCAATGTATGTTTGTCCTAAAAACAAGATCCATTGTGGCCTCACCTAACCATGTAACAGTTTTATCGTCCTTCAGTCCATCAGATGATAGCCTAAGCCTAAAAAAAACACTTACCATTGCAGTAAATATACGACTTAATATTTGCATTATATCGTTTTAGTTTGCGATTAGTGAAGCAGCAGTGGACTGTGTTAAGTATGTCATTTTCAAAAGTACTCTTGAGCCTAAGTGGACGTTATCACCATATTAGCAATAACCAGTTCCTCAATACAGCACGGGGGCTCAATGTTCATGCAAATAACCACTAGCAGTTACCTCCCAGAGCCCTTATGTACCTTATGCAAGATTTACACTAAATATCACACACACACTATAATATATATATATATATATATATATATATATATATATATATATATATATATATATATATATATATATATCCACACATGTCGACAGTCTGTGTGTGTGCGCTCATTATAGAGATTCACACTTTTGCTTCAATTACCACAAAATTCGACATATTTTTTTCCTCAGAACACATGTCAGGCATGTCAGTGTGTTTTTGTTATCATGACAACATGATTCATTACTGTGTTTTGGACATTACTTGCCATTCCCTTTAAAAGCCTGACGTGGTCTGGCTGGCGTATTACTATTTCAACATTGCAGCGGTTATTGTGTTATAAACTATAGATGGTGAAACCTGAATTCTTTTAGTTTGCTGCAAAATAGTGAATTATATCAAATTTCATGCCTGATAATACTTTTGAAGATGCTCTGTTTAAACCTAAGGACTGAAATGTTACCAGTTAGACTGTTTCTTTCGGAACCGTTCAAAACAGCATTAATGGAACAGTTTCTCTGTATGGCTCTTTCTCTTTTTTAAAGGAACAAATTAGATAGACAAACATTTCGTATTGAACTTATAGCCAAGAAAGAAAGCAGAGCCAAACACCAAATCCCAACATTTGAAACAATTATAAAACCCCGAACTGTAGGTTTAATCTGATTTAACCTACACTGTGCTACAGGATCTGAGGTGCATGATAAATAACAAAATAAAAGAACACCGTCACGTAATAACAGTAGAAACTGGTGTAAACATGTTTAAAATAATGCCTTTAAAGCATGCATCCTAACTGTTAGGAGCATAATTTTCCATTCTACAGTTGGGGTGTGGTAAGGTGTTGGGCCTTCAATCTGAAGGTTGTATGTCACCTCCGGCAGACGATACAGATCACTCTACACCAAAACAACCAGACACTCAAACAGTTTCTTTCCTCATGCCATTATACTTATAAACAGCTTATAATCACTACACCATAAATGCACCTTACCATATATATTTTATAACATATGTATCATACGGATGGCATATCACGGTGGCTTAGTGGTTAGTACGTTCGTCTCTCAGTGCTAGGGGTTCTAGGTTCGAATCCCCATCTGGGTGGAGTTTCCATGTTCTCCCTGTGTCCGCGTGGGTTTCCTCCGGGTTCTCCGGTTTCCTCCCATAGTCCAAAAACATGGATCAAGTCAACTGAGTTCTCCAAATTGCCCCATATAGAGGGTGTTTGTGTGAGTGAGTGAGTGCGCCCAGCGATAGATTGGCACCCTGTCCTGGTTGTATCTGCCCAGTGCCCGAAAACCTCCTCCCCTGGATGGGCATGGGGAACCCCCCCCCCCAGTGACCCTAATAGAGGACAAAGTGGAAGATAATGGATGGATCATATGTACAGCAAATTTGTTATTTGTAAATAGAACTGTATAAATTGTAAATACAGTCAGTTGTATTTTTCCAAGAGAGACACCATCATTCCAGAACCAAATTCCTTGTGTGTGTAACATACTTAGCAAAAATAAAACTGATTCTGATTCAAATCCCAGGTCCACTGAAGTTACCAATGTGGGGACCTGAGCAAGACCCTGAACCCTCATTGCTCCAGGGATGTTGTGATTAACCTTGTGATAATTTTTAAGGTGCTTTGAATAAAAGTGTCTGCTAAATGGAAATGTAATGTAATGTAAAATAGATCCACTGAGGTTTGTAGATCTGAGCAGCCTACTACTTACAGAAAAGCTTGCTTTATGTCGTCTTACCAACCACGACAGAAGACAAAACCCCTTAAAGAGGTCATAAAGAGGAGTAATAAAACCTACCACAACGCCATCATCCCAAACTACACAACACAGCGTCTACATAAATCATTGATCATCTCTCACAAACAGCTGGTCGCATAGCCCGCACGCATACCTACACAACACCGGCAGCATGAAGGCAGCTACGCCATCAGAAGTCAAACAGATTAAAAACGTAGATAAAACATTCAGCACTGACTTTTAATCTCAGCTTTGCGCCTTCCCTGCTTGCCTTAGTTCTTCTTCTTCGAGTTATGGAGGTTCTCGCATACTGGTTGATCATAGCGCCACCTACTGCCACTGTGTAAGCTCACCAATCATTAGGTTTTATATACTAAACAACATCCAGACATCCATCTATTAGAGCTGTGCGATACCAAGAATTTTGGTATCGATCCGATACCAAGTAAATACAGGGCCAATATCGCGATATTCGATACCGATACTTTTTAATATTTAAGCTTCATTGATCTAAAAGACCTAGTATAGAATTTCGCCAAACATTGTAGGTGACAACAAAATAATGTATCCCAATCAACATCTTTGTTTAGAAACAATGGAACAGTAATAAAACAAAGTTTGCTTTAACGTGAGGAAAATATATATTTTTGAGGTACAAAAGGAGAAACGACAATGCAAATATAAAGTAAAAATGCTCCCCTCACTAGACAGTTTTTTCTTTCTTTGTTTCTTTTTTTCAAATAGAATTGTTCTTAGGCAAAACAATAAAAAAGGAATTTTCACACACAAAAAACTTGAGTATCGATCTTTTTACGCAAGTATTGTTCAATACCAATACCAGCGTTGGTATCGATATTATCGATATTTGTATCGATCCGCACAGCTCTACCATCTATTATCTTCTGCTTTATCCTTCCATTGGGGTCGTTGGGGGGGGGGGGTCCATCTTTCTCCATCCAGGAGAGAAAGTTTCGGCGTTGTGCAGATACACCCAGGACAGGGCGTCAATCTATCACTGGGCACACACTCACGCACACACAAACAGAAACACACTCTATATGGGGCAATTTGGAGAATTCAACTGATTTGTTGATGTTTTTGGACTGTGGGAGGAAACCGGAGGACCCGGAGGAAACCCGCGTGGACACGAGGAGAACATGGAAACTCCACCCAGATTGGGATTTGAATCTCAACTCAGCGCTGGGGATTCAGGTCTGAATCCTGATCCAGGTGGAGTTTCCATGTTCTCCCTGTGTCCACATAGGTTTCCTCCGGGTTCTCCAGTTTCCTCCCACAGTCCAAAAACATGGATTCAGGATCAATTATATGCTCTAAATTGCCCCAAGAAGTGGGTGTTTGAGTGTGTGTCTGTGTAAGTAAGTGTGCCCAGTGTTAGATGTTCAATAAACGGCCTCGGAGATGCAGGTTGTTCCAAACAGATTTTAATGAAAGTTACTGAATAGTCAACCAAGTGTACAGAAAAATCATCAATGGCAGGCAACCACGATTGATGAGAGAGCTCTGCCCGAAGTCCTCTCGTTCGTCCATTTAAGTCCTTTAGGAGGGCGTGACCTGCTTCTTCTGTGTGTGCGCCCCCTCCAGACATCTCTCATGTTTACATTGACCAAAACATCTCTATCTTCAAACCCATCTGGTCCTGCTTTCTGCCCCCCTCAGGGGTATGAATTTATGACAGGGTCTTGTTGACAGTCCCATTATTCAAAACTTCTGCTGACCATGCAACTGGACATTCATACTCTTTCCCATGCTCATTCATCAAATAGTCATTTTCTTTGTTCCCTGAACTATTCAACTCATCATGAGTTTTACTTTACATTATTACTTTTACTAAATTACTTAAAAGTATTATAAAAACCTAACACCAGTTATAGTTACACATGTATTATGACAGCTACAAATATACAGTATGTACAGTGAGCAAATTCAGTATTGGACCGTTCAAATATACCAATATGAAGGGAGTATTTTTAAAATGTTTTTTAGTGGCTGAAATGGACTTCCATAGCAGGCAGTATGTCTTTAAAATAAGAAAGAAATCTTATTTTAACAGGTACAGAGAGCAAATATTTCATCACTCCAAGAAACGCTGTACAGCCCAACCTGTGTAAGGCGCATGCGCACGGCGAGCCTGTTTTCATTAATCATCCTCGGTTAAGTTTTATTATCGCTGGTTTTCACTTATTTGCAGCTCATTATGTTATTCATTATTATTATCGCTCACCTTCTTTTTTAAATACGCAGTTTCTGTGTTTTTGTTATATAAGCACCGCGTTTAATCACGTGTTTGTATGTCACGGTTCGTGCCGTTAGTGGTTCCCGGTCACTTTATTGAGTTTTTTCCTGACCTCCGGCTGCTGTAAGGTTAGCTTTTTATTTCTCTTTGTCTCTTGTTTTATTCGTGTGTTTGATAAATGTTTCGTTAAATAAACAACTTCTGCCACCGGAGGCACCGCACGAGCACAGAGAACGCCTCGAACCCTGGTTACTGCCGCCATGACACCTGTTACACATGCGACAACACACAGAGAACACTCAAGAACCAATAAAGACAGAGAACCTCAAGAACTAATAAACGCCGAGAACCTCAAGAACGAATAGAGACAGAGAACCTTAAGAACTAATAAACACTGAGAACCTCAAAAACGAATTAACACTAAGAACCTTAAAAACTAATAACTACTGAGAACTTCAAGAACCACACAGAGAACACCTAATAGAGACAGAGAACCTTAAGAACTAATAACTACTGAGAACCTCAAAAATGAATTAACACTAAGACAGAGAAGACAGAGAACCTTAAAAACTAATAACTACTGAGAACTTCAAGAACCACACAGAGAACACTCAAGAACCAATAAAGACAGAGAACCTCAAGAACTAATAGAGACAGAGAACCTTTAGAACTAATAACGAATTAACACCAAGAACCTTAAAGACTAATAACTACTGAGAACTTCAAGAACCACACAGAGAACACTCAAGAACCAATAAAGACCGAGAACCTCAAGAACTAATAGAGACAGAGAACCTTAAGAAATAATAAACACTGAGAACCTTAAGAACCATTAACTACTGAGAACCTCAAAAACTAATTAACACTAAGAACCTCAAAAACTAATAACTACGGTGGATCTGGTATTAGAACCCACAACTTTTAGCTTAATAGACAAACACTAAAGACTGAGGTAGCACTTCCATTATAATAAAAGTTTGAATGGATTAAAAAAAAATGTCCAATGGTTGTTAATGGGGGCAGCACAGCAGCGCAGTTGTCTGGGGATCCAGGTTCAAATCCCTATATGGGTGGAGTTTCCATGTTCTTTCCATGTCGGTGTTGGTCTTATCCATGTTTTTTTTTTTTGACATGGGGATTGCCCCCCCCCCCAACACCTCTGCAACCCTAGTTTAGAATTAAGCAGTAGATAATCAGATGAAATGAGTTTTTTATTATTTTTTTTTTATGGACAATGAGTTCACAGCCAGCTATCTCTTATTAGATTTGTGCAAACTTACTCATATATAAGATAAACAGAAAATCTAAATAGTATTTAATTTACCAGAATAAAAAAATAATTGGTTTTAAAACTACTGTAAAAAAGCACTAATCTACATCCATAAAGCTTAAAAGTGAACAGGATTTTAAAGTGACTTGCTTGCACAAGGCCAATGAGGGAAAAAAATGGTCCTGGACTTTTGACTTAAAATAGTCTACCAAATCTGCAGAAATACACTACCACCAGTACATATCACAGTTTATTTGACAAACAAACAGAACATCACAAACTGACTTTGTTTAACTACGACTGACAAAGCTTACTCATTATTTTCCTAAAAAGAACAAGATTTGGTTTTATTAAAACAAATTGAAACGTGGGGAAAGTCCATTTAATTTATTAATGCTGCAAACGAATTATTTCATAAATATTAATTTTAATTTAGCAAATAATATTAATAATGGCAATACAATGCATTAGTAATTAATCAAATAATACGTAAATGTCATTGGTTTGCATAAGAGCTTTGTTAAAATCCAAGATTAAATCAATCTAATGTTTTTCTGTTTTTTTTTTACAGCGATCGTATGCACTGAACTAAAACAGACAAATAAACATTTCCTTAAATGAAGTATTCAATACAAGAGAATAGTGTGGTGTTCTTTAGCTGCATTTTTACATTATATATTGTCAAGTTACAGTTTAACTAAGTCAAAAGTCCAAGACCGAAATCTTAAATCAGTTGCAGTGCTGAGCAATAGTCAATGATCTGTGATATTTCAGTTTGGTCAAAGGCCGGACCTGGTCTGTGTCAAGTACATCAAAATGATTAACACATCGTAGTAACAGTTTATTAGTTAACATTTTTATATTAATCTTTACACAAATGAAAACTGAAACAGTTCACATATACATTATTAAGCCAAAAAAGCACCACCTTAAAACAGCTAAACATTAATCTTTTAAGTTTTCTTTCTACTCCAACAGTAATGAGAAAATCTATGGTTGGATGTTTCAGGACATAAAAACATCAGATCATTGAAAGGTCTTAACATTATATAAATACAAGGACAAATGAATAATATAAATATTTTTATAACATCTATTTTTATTGAAGACTTTTCCCAAATTAATAATATTAAATGCAATTTAATACTCTTTTCAGTAGTTCATTACTGCAAAAGCCTTGAATGCAAAATAGTACACACCACAAATTAATGACTTTCAGTACCATTTCAGCTGAAATAACTAGAAAAAATGAAATAAAATTATTTATATATATATATATATATATATATATATATATATATATATATATATATATATTTCAGTCCAGAGTAGCAAAATTACTGAAAACTGAAAACGAGCAAAAAAAAAAGTATTTAGCTTTTAACTACAGAGCTTTGCAGGAAAACGATCTTTCCCCCTGCAGTGACAGTTAATCCTGGAGATTAGAAGAAAAGCTTTTCTAATTAAAGGTCATACACTGAGTATTAAGTAAAATGAATTAGTGATGTATCTTCACATAAATATTTGTCATTGACTACAAATATGTCCCACCAGATTAAAATTCTACTGTAACCTTTTTCTTTTTTGCTAGAGTGCATTGATTTGTATGGTTATCACAGATCGAAGGTTGAGTCAACATGTTTACAGACGACCAGCCGTGGGATGGTTGGCCTTTTAAAAGGCACATCAAGCTTCATGATCTGCCACAGAACATCATCATGGTTGTTTGGGGGGTTCACGTAAAGAAAAGGCTACTGTTAGCCTTCTTCTGCTTCTTCCTCACTGTCAATGGAGAAAGCCCAGGACCGTAAGTAATTTGAAAAT
Source organism: Corydoras sp. C115 (assembly GCA_019802505.1). Taxonomy (NCBI): domain Eukaryota; kingdom Metazoa; phylum Chordata; class Actinopteri; order Siluriformes; family Callichthyidae; genus Corydoras; species Corydoras sp. C115. The sequence continues at coordinate 2,606,901 of JAFMOC010000064.1, read as the reverse complement.
AATTCCTGAAAGTATATATAGTTAATAAGTTTATGTAGGTTCTGTTCTGGTATACAGCATACTGTCTGTATGACCTGATTATTAGAAATCAGGTAGAAAGTTAGATAGAAAGGTTTAAGTAGTTGGATACAACCTTTATTGAAATAATGTTTATATGCATGACTTCATGTAATACCAAATGCATTTCTCTGAAATTTATGTCCTGAGTATCTGTACGTGTGCATGTGCGAGTGTGTGCGTTCATGTGTGTTTTTTCAAGAATTATTGCAAATATGTTCCTTAGGTTTGTATTTTTTACTATAACTGTGCAGTTTGTTATACTCACCATAAATATTCTGTTAATAATTTGACAGTTATTTATTCAAATATGCTGTAATCCATTGTTGTGAAATATATTGTAGGATCATGGTTAGTGGTAGATATTTTAAAACCATTATTTAAAATATATTGTTATATATTGTTTCACCATTTATCATCAGTGAACAATACGGAGTGAGAATTAGGACCACGGTGGGGTTGAATCACCAGGCGATTAGAGTGCAGTGAACGATTCGGGGTGTACCTTGGAAAAATTGAGTTACGGTAGCAGGGGGCAGATCCAGAGATTGTCCTGTAGGACAAAGTCAGTGTTTTATACTGAATGTGAGCAGCTACAGAGAGCCAATGGAGAGAGGAGTAATAGAGTGACACGAGTTCGCTTGGATTGGTTGAACACAAGTCAGGCTGCAGAGTTTTAGTCAGCAGAGGCCTGATTGTGCAAGCTGGGAGACCGACAAGCAATGCATATTATAATAATCTGAAGCTTATTTTACATTAATAAGGACTGTTGAGTTCAACTGATCTCTCAAAACATTGTCTGTCTATAAAGATTTCGACCTTCAACCTAAAATGTATATTATGTTTTTCTTTTAGAGATTTTATTGTGACATTTCCTGCAATTATCGAAGCTGGTTCTAATGCCAACCTGTGTATCAGTATTTTGAACCTTAATGAAACTTCGCAACTAGAAATTTATCTGGTTCATAACAACCAAAATAAAACACTGTTTGAAGAAAATGTGGACAAAGAGTTTCACCGCTGCTCCCAGTTTAAAGTAAGTGTGTCAACTAAAAATGCTTTATTCTTCTGTTTAACCATTTCATACTTGTGGCGGTCATATCTTAGAGTAGGGGTTCTTCACTGGTCTCAGCCCAAGACCCACATTTTCACATGATCACTAAGGATTCGGGGATTCAAGGACAATTCAAACACATATAAACATTTGTATGCATGCAAAGTGAATTAAAGAGCATTTATTTTGAGAAACTGAGAAACTGGACAAAAAAATTCAAATTTCAAATTGTATAATGGGTTGTATTTGCATTTATATGTGCGGCATCTTGCCTTTAAACATAATCACAAATTTGTTCAATCGAATAATGAATTAATTCATTCATTCATTATCTTCCGCTTTATCCTATAATAGGGTCGCGGTGGGGTTCCACATGCCCATTCAGGGGAGAACGTTTCGGGCACTGGGCAGATACACTCAGGACAGGGCACCAATCTATCGCTGGGCACACACTCACTCACACAGACATGCACTCATACACACTCTATATGGGGCAATTTGGAGAACTCAATTGACTTGATCCATGTTTTTGGACTGTGGGAGTAAACCGGAGAACCCGTAGGAAACCCACGCAGACACGGGGAGAACATGGAAACTCCACCCAGATGGGGATTCGAACCGGGAATCCCTAGTGCTGAGAGGCGAACGTGCTAACCACTAAGCCACCGTGCCGCCGAATGATGAATTTTAATATGTATTTATTTTTTACAAAAGCCTCCACAAGCCATCAATCGAGAATCGCTGTCTTAGAGCTTCCATTATGTATTTTATGTGTTTGTATGTTGTATGCTACTTGTGATTGATGTGTTAACCAATGAGAACATTTCTGCAGGCTCCTTTAGTCAGTGGTGAATCAGTGCAGGAGATTAAAGTAAGAGTCAAAGGTGAACACTTTGAAATGACCGAAACAAGGAAAGTCATGTTCAAATCATATAATCCACTCACATTTATCCAGACTGATAAACCCATCTACAATCCAGGTCAAACAGGTATGTCAGTCAATATTCAGTTCCTGAAGACTAGAATTGTTCTTTTGCAGTTAAGTAAATTGTGCTCAGTAAATTAAAACCTACATTTATTTTATCTTCTAGTGAATATGAGAGTTGTTACTATGAATTCCAATTTTATTCCATTTGATGAAGAGGTAAGAGGACAGACTTTTTTAAACAAAGGTTTTTAAATCTTTTTTTAAACAAAGTATTTGCTGGATATTCTTAAACTCAACTGTCTTATTTTCCTCTACAGTACAGTTCAGTGATTATTGAGGTAGGGGGATAAAATTACATACTTCATAACAGTTTATGTCCTTATGTTACGTGCCTCTACAAATGATACTACATTTCCATCCAACAGGATACCAACAGAAACATCATTGCTCAGTGGTTGAATGTCTCTACAAAAGATCTGCTACTGGAACTTTCTCACAAACTGAATCCTGAGGCTCCCCAGGGACTGTATCGAATAACATGTATTGCTGGAGAAAGAACGACAACTCATAATTTTAAGGTGAAACAGTACGGTAAGTGGTGCTGCAAGGTAAATAACCTTTTAACACAATGTAATGATAAGTGATTTTTTTAACTAATCATTTAATTTCACCTGTAGTTTTACCAAAGTTTGAGATTACAATGACGGTTCCACAAGAACACTGTATTAAAGAGGAGGAACTGAAGGTGAAGGTTTGTGGAAGGTAAGTAAATGGTTTAATAAAGCAATAAGGTATAGATGTTGTGTATTATTGTGAATAAATCACAATAAAGATGTGTTGTTTGGCCCGATGCTAGAGCAGCCAATTTATATTGAATACGTTTTTGGACTATATGAGGAAACTGGAGAACTCGGAGGAAACCCATGCGGACACACACACACACACACACACACAACATTTAAACAGCTGGACAACAGACCACAACTACCTGTTTTTTAAAACAATAAAAATATTTTTTAAATCTTTTTTTAAAACCACCCCTATATCGTGTTAAATTACTTTATCCTAATTTAATTCTGCTTGTGAAGTATAAAATTTAGTAAAAGAGTTACAGCTTAATTGCATAATGGGAAGTGAAAATATAGCATCGGCAAACTTTTTACCAGACACACAGACAAACAGATGAAGCTAATACGGGGAGGGGGGTTAAAATAAGTCTGTAGTGAGCATAATGTAGAGTTTCAATGCTTGAAATCTTATGTGCTTTTAAAGGTACATTTATGGACAATCACTAGCTGGCAGAGCGGAGATGGTGGTTTGCCGGAAAGTGTTTCAGCATCTTTACAATGAAGCAAATCTGGTTTCACCATGTCTGTCTGAAACTCTGAAGGTACGTGTTGCTAGATGACTCACATAAGCATTATTTTTTATTTTATGTATTATTTCATAAATTCTGTTTTGTAGCTAAAAGAAGATGGCTGTGGCTGGCTTACTGTCAATGTGTCTACATTCATGAAGTCTGAAATTGAAAAGAGTTTGGGTGACACCATAGATATTTCTGCTAAAGTTATAGAGGAAGGAACAGGTAAGTCGTCAGAACATACATTGAAAATAAAAGCATCATGTAATGTGAGCCATTACTATAATTTAATGGAATTATATGTTCAAATGATTGTTATTGTTGTAAATTAGCTGGTTGCACTGTCTATGTGAATAGGTTAACTGTTAATACACAAAAGGCAAATAGATGACAAAAGAAATGATTCTGTACAAAATTTCAGAGATAAATTTGGGCAACCAGAATATAAAACTACACAAGAGAAATAATATAATATATTATTTATTATAATAAAGCTAATGCGTAAAAGTTGAGTAAACTAAACAAAAAAAATCTAAATATCTGCCTGCAGGGGCAGCGCAGTGGCTTAGTGTTTAGCTCATCTGTCTCTCAGCACTGGGGATCCCAGGTTTGAGTCCCAATCTGGGTGGAGTTTTCCTGTTCTTGCTATGTCTGCTTGGGTTTTGTTAGAGTTCTCCAACAAGGTGAAACCCGAAGAAAACCCACATGGACGGTGGGAGAACATAGAAACTCTACTGTGATGGGGATTCAAACCACAATTTACCCTGAATCCATGTTTTTGGACTTTGGGTAGAAACCAGTGAAAACACACATGGACACACGGGGAGAACATGGAAACTCCACTTAGATTGGGATTCGAACCTGTATGCTCAGTGCTGAGAGACAAACATGCTACTCACTACGCCACCGTGCTGTCCTCAGTACGACTCAGTTGAAATATAAATATGAGTTCAAACAGATTCAGAATGAGAGTGTTGATGTCCACCAACTAACAGGAGAAAATTATACAGCTTGTTAAATTATTCTTTTAAGCAGACCACATTTTGTTTTCATCTATCAGATATCTCTCTGACCAAATCTACAAGTACTAGGCTCTCTTATCAAATTGGAGAGGTACAATTGATCGATTTACCAAAAACTTTTGAACGGGGGAAAGTTATTGAGGGAAAGGTGAGTTGCTGTTCCCTAAAACATTGTCTTATTTAACCACATACATGTTCATGATATGATAACTAAATTAACTATTATGTTTATACAGATCAAAGTTACAAGCTACAAAAGGACACCGATTCCTAACAAGGACGTATATTTACTTGATGATGAACTGTGGACTCCAAAATTGCTTCTTAATCTCACTACAGACAGTAATGGCTTGGCCAGTTTTACAATTAATGCACCTGATGAGCCCAGAACACGGCTACAACTAGGGGTATGATATGAGGATTATCAGAATTTTGAGATTATTTTAACCCTTAGGAGATCTTTAGAAAGTACCAAGGCCAAAAATTGCTGTCTGTTAATTTTTTTTATTATTTATTTAATTTAGTCAATTTTTCATAACTAATTCAGCCTGAAATATACATAACAAACATGACTGATTTTGTTTAGATTATTAACCCTTTACAGACCAGTATATTTAAAATACGTAAACACTCACAGACACACTATTATTTATTGGGGCACACCCTTAACACAATTATTTATATATTTTTTTCCACACACACCATCCATCTGTTATCTTCCACTTAATCCCATACTAGGTTCACGGCGGTGTTTCCTAGGAGAACATTTCTTGGGAGATAGGCAGATGTGCACTGGGCAGATACACCAATGACAGGGTGCAATCCATCAATGGGCACACACTCACTCACACAGAAACATACACTACTGTATATAGGGGCAAGTTAGAATAGCCTATGTACCTTGAATCCATGTTTTCAGAGTAAACTCACGTGGACATGAAGAGCACATAGAAACTCCACCTAGATTGGGATTCGAACCTAAATCCCCAGCATTCAGAGGCAGACATGCTAACCATTAAGCCACCCAAGCCTAATTAATAAAGACATAAGGCTTTTTCCGAATATACTAATATTTATATAAAAAATAGCGTTTTTGATAAATTTTTATTGGGGCATATTTTGCCCCTAGGATCAAATAAGATTTTTTCTGTAGCTTTTTAGGCTAATTTAAGGAGTTTCATTTTTTTTAATATTCACACTGAATCGTTCACTACACTCTAGGTAATGAGTGACGGTGATTGAACCTCACTTACAAATGGTGGCACATTCTTCCCAACATTGTCTTTAACGTAATCACTTAGCATTTTTAAGAAACAACTCGAAAAATATGTCTCTTCCACAAGCACTTGTAAGAAAGAAGCACTTGTAAGAAAGAAGAAAAAAAACAACTGTTATATATAGATATTGAGGGCAGATGGATAATGATCAGGTTTGATAATTCTACAATGTAACTGATTTTTTACACGTGTTGGTGTTGTTCCATTTGTAAGTTGCGTTGGATAAAAGCATCTGCTAAATGACTTAATGGAAATGTAAGGACTTGACCCCAGAATTCTAAAATATATTTAATTATTTATTTATTTATTTATTTAAATTTTGTATCCTTTGCCAAATATAGAATTGCAGAATTGGCCTCCTGAGGGTTAATTCACTGTATTGTTCAGGAAACCTAATTTCTATGTTCTGTCTTTTTCATAATGTAGGCGAGCATCTCTCCAGAAAGAAATGAACAGTATAGAAATCCACACTTTTCACGTGGTCATGGCTCTGTATATCTGCTTGAATCTGCAACCACCTACAGTCCAGTGTACAGTGAGCTGTTGATAGAGCACTCCGAGAAAACCTTTGCATGTGGCATACAAACTCCAATTAACATAAAATATTTCATTATTGGTGAAACCAATGAGAAATACAGCATTGATGTTGTTTATATGGTGAGTACAGCGTGATATAACAGTAAGGAACATGATTTCACCTATTTCAGCTGTATTAGTCTATTCTTATTGAGATTTATATTTTGTGTTCTTGGTCCAGGTCTTATCTAAAGGAGCCATAGTTCATCATGGGTTTGAGACTGTTGAAGTGAACGAATCAGCCGATATCAGGAAGGGGGCCATATCGTTCACACTGTCTGTTTCCTTTGAGTTTTCTCCCGTAATACAAATTCTGGCATATAGTGTGCTACCCAGTAAGAATGTGATCGCTGCAAGCAAAAGCATTAACGTGGAAAAATGTTTCAAAAACAAGGTAATGCTACTTTAAAAATAAAGTTTTTTGTGGATGGAGTTTTCATCAATAAAAGGAACACACTGTGGCTTCCCAATAGTTTAGTGAAAAATGCTAATAAACATTCATCTCTTTTCAATGTTTTTCAGGTTTCTCTACAGTTCTCACCCTCCACATCAGTACCGGGTGAAGATAACTCCCTCGAGCTCTCAGCCCAACCGGGTTCACTGTGTGCCCTTAGTGCTGTGGATCAGAGCGTTTTTATATTAGAATCTGAAAATCGTTTGACGACTGACAAAGTAAATTGAAGAATTATTTTAAATCATGTTAATGACACTGAAACGTCATGTTCCCTTTTAAATATCTAGAGCAGTGTTTCCCAACTACAAGTGCGCCGTGGGGGGGGGGGGGGGGGGGGGGGGGGGGGGGGGATTCAGATCAGGATTCAAACCTGGATTTCCATCACTGAGAAGCGAACATGTTAACCACTAAGCCATCGTGTCACCTGTTATATAACAATAGCAAACTAATTCATAACCATCTTTTAACTAATGTTTTTTTTATTAGATCTTCAGTTTGATGCCAGAAAAAGCATGGGCATTTTTTCCATATTCAGTTGAAGATAATGTTGGTTGTTTGAAAGTTCGACCCAGACGTGACACATCTGACCGTGTTTATGAAACACTAAAGGTAAAAACTCAGTATATATATCTTGCATAGCTGGTTCTGAATGTATTTAAATGAATACTGATGTAGTATTAGATCAATGTGAAAAAGATGTTACTTTAAAAATGTACTATAATTTAGAAATCACAATTAGTAATAATCACTTATTAGTAATGTAAACTCATCCTACTGCCCGATGCAGGAATTGTTATTATATTTAATTTCTTAAAGTTCAAGTATTACATTTTCTGTGTCTGGAATTATAACCCTCAGCATCCCTTTTAAATTAATTAAGCAAAAATTATCTGATTAGTGTTTAAAACTTAGTAACCAATTCTGAAAATATTAATATTAACAACCATACTGATGTGATAAGATGCTGCAGTTTCTGCAAATAAGTTGGCTGCACTCCATAATGCATAGCTGCTTTTCCACTAAAACCTAAAAAGCTCTGCTGGATTCAGATATGGTGAATGGGGTGGTCATTTAAGTTCTATGCTTCAAAAACCAGTCTGATGTAGTTAGAGCTTTGTGATGTCATGTTGTGCTGTTAGAACAAGCAATTCGTTAATTAATTATTACTTGAGTAGGCACTACAAATGCAATATGCATTAAGGAATCATTTCTATTGTTAAAAAATGATACTCAGACAATCTGTACATTGGTGTCATGTACTGCTAATGCTGCCTAAGAAGCATTAACACCAAGTTTATTTCTTAAAAAACACCATGGAATTTTTCCCTACACCTTGCTCTTCGGCTTAGAACACTGTAAAGCTGCATTGTGACATCTAGAAATATTACCCCCCACACCAATTAAGCTTAAAGTAAATTAATCAATTTAAAGTAAAATGCTTGCGCACAGAGGAATTTGTCGTCCACATTTAACCCATCAATGCAGTAAAACACACACATATACACACACACTGAGTGAAGTAAACAATTATACCAGGTATAATGATAAAATATAAAATATATATAAATGAATGGGTATTGAAAGCAATATTTTTTTAAATACATATACAACATACAGTATATACATATAAATGATTGTAGCTTCATATCTAACATTTATTACAAACCCAGTTTTCTTTCATTTTACATTTGTAACAGATGGATTTGTTAAAACTGCACAGGTGTAAAGGTTGACAAAATATTGGCAAAGTATATGAAAAACAATAAACTCTAACCTGAACTATCTCTTCATATATATTTTTTATTTTATTTTTGTAGCAGAAATGACCCTCGATTTTACTGAATTATGCTTTAATGTTATTTTATGTAAGAAAACCAAAAACTATGCGTTCACTGCCTGCACCCATGCTAACCTTAAATTATTTAAATTATATCATCAATTATTACATTAGTAGTAGATGCTTTTCACCTCCTTTCTAAAGGTGAGGCTGGGGGTGGGGTGTGGGATGCATATGCATATCAATAGCTGGCTGATGGCCCTAGTCATCCTTGCAGTGGTTAAAAGTGACGGCAAAATGACCTTAAATAAATTTAAAGTTGTTTTTTTATTATCTTACAGGGAGTGGGACTGAAGATGGCAAGTAATCTGGTCGTAAGAACCCCTCATTGTTTGGAGTACAAAGGCCTAACATATCACCTTGGGATGCTTTATGGTACTGCATTAAGTATGCATTTATGAATATTCAAATTACATTAATGGTATGCAAAAGTTTGCCCCCCTGTCAATTTTCCTGGCTTTCCTTTATAAATCATTGTTTGTTGGGATCAGCAATTTCAGTAAATTATACCATATAGCAGACGAACACAGTGATATTTGAGAAGTGAAATTAACTTTATAGGATTTACAGAAAGGTTGCAGTAATTATTTAAACAAAATTAGGCAGATGCATAAATTTGGGCACCCCAACAAAAAAATACATCAATATTTAGTACATCCTTCTTTTGCAGAAATAACAGCCTCTAAACTTTTACTATAGCTTCCAATGAGAGTCTGAGAGTATGAGGTATTTTGGACCATTTACAAAACATCTCCAGTTCAGGCATATTTGATAGTTTTTTAACATGGACAGTACACTTTAAATCACACCACAGATTTTCAGTAATATTCAGTTATGAGTTCTGAGATGCCCATTCCACAAGGTTGTACTTGATCTTCTGATGTATTTAACTAAAATTGCTTATAAGAACAGCCAATGATTTATAAAGCAATATCATGAAAATTATTATGCTGTAATTGTTTTATTGTTTGTGAACATATGTAATCTAAAGTTCTAATGTTATACCATTTCATATGTTGCAGCAACACATGGTAAAGGTTTCTGATTCCAGTTAACTATCCACCAGTTTAGGGTTGATTAACTTCTTGTCAGTCTCACTGTGACAGTAGCGCAGTGGAGCTGGGGGAGGAAAGGCAGAGCCAACCGCATTGTTCATTGAATAAAATTAAGGCACCTGATGTGGCTCCGTCTTAATAAGCTGTAACAACGCATGAGGAGAGAGATCTATGAAGAGAGATCTATGGAACGTCAGGAGCGGGATTTTCGGCCATAACACCAGCCAACAGCTGTAACATAAATGTGATTTTATCTTAGTCCCATAGTGCCACTGCACTACCATCACAGTAAAACTGACTGTTTAAGACAGTTTACGTAACTCAGTGGATTGTAACTTTCCTTTTTTGGCTGGTACAGCAACTACAGGATGGTGAATCACAATGACTTCTTTTTCCTTTCAGAGATGGACAGCTTAGGTCGTGGTGGTATGGGTGCACCAATGAATGCGATGGCTTATGGAGGTTTGGAACCAATTCAGACAGTTCGCAAATTCTTTCCAGAAACTTGGATATGGCAACTTGTTAAAGTGGGGTTAGTAAATATGTACTTTATAGTAATACTGTTTACCAATTTTGTACCATATCGATAAATCATCATGTTGTACCTAAAAAAAAATCTTTTCCACAGAGAATCTGGAACAGCACAGGTTCCAGTAACTGTTCCTGACACCATCACCACTTGGGAGACAGAAACATTTTGTGTGTCCTCTGAAGGTCTAGGACTGGCACCTCCTGTGACACACACTGTCTTTCAGCCATTCTTCCTGGAGCTCTCACTACCCTACTCTATTGTTCGTGGGGAGGTTTTTGATCTGAAGGCTACCGTCTTCAATTATCTCCCTCAATGCATCATGGTACCATTTTTTTTTAAATCTCAGGCAGTGCTCAGATGAATCAGATCCATTACATATGATTCATTGTAATCATACAGGTTAAGGTGACTCCAGCTCCCTCTCCACATTACACTCTGGAGGCTTCGTCTGATGGTCAGTATTCATCCTGTCTGTGTGCAAATGGAAGAAAAACTTTCAAATGGACTCTGATTCCCTCTGTGCTTGGTAAGTCCCAGAAAGTATAAGCCCCTTTTCAATAATGTTCATAATTAAAACGTATATATTTATATATATGTTACAGGAACATTAAATGTGACTGTTAGTGCAGAAGCAGAACAGTCTCAAACTGTCTGTGATAATGAAATCGTGAGTGTTCCAGAAAGAGGCCGTATCGATACAGTAACAAGAAGCTTGCTGGTACAGGTAGGACTGTTCCAAATATATATTTGAAGTATTTGGTGTTCCGGTGTATATTCACTAGATGCCATATAGGACACACAAAGCTTATACACTCACACTTGCTAAAAGCAGACCAGTTACCCACCTGCTCATTCTGTGGATCAGGGACTTCAGTGAAACATATCCTCTTTTTCTGTAAACAGATCAACTGCATCAGAACAGAATCCTACAAATCAGACAGCTACAGAAAAATTCTCACTTCACTACGATCACATCAACTGATAAGATTCCTGACAGAACTTGAATTTAAAATGTTATATAAGCCGAATCAGATTTATAATCACCCTGCCCACTATAAAGACTTGTTCGAATTTCAACCCACTATATCCCACCATTTATTTTATGCACCATTTAAATATTTCCCAGGCGTGATGATACACTCAGCAGCTGACATGACCTTAAGAATCAAATCAACATCAGCATCAACAGCAGTATTGTGTTATGATGTGTTTGTGTTGATATTCAAAGATATCTAATCAAGTCTTATGTTTGTTTAGGCTGAAGGAACTGAAAAGAGCAAAAGTCAAAGCTGGTTGCTGTGTCCACAAGGTTAGATCCAGTTCAACAGTTTAATAATCTTAAGCATCTTAGATCCTTAAATGCCAATATACAAAATGTTAATTCTCATCAAATTGTTCCAAAGTAGACCAAAGTGTAATATGATATCCATTATTATTATTATTATTATTATTATTATTATTACCACCCCTTTATTAGCTTCATCGTCTGTGTAAAAAGTTTACAAATGCTTTTTCACCCCCTTCCCATTATCCGATTAAGCTGAAACTTTGTACAATTGTTCATCGTCGATGACACAACATGAATCAATTTCATTACCAATTGATTAACTAATTAGTGGTAATTAATTTATTTGGTTTTCTATGGACAAAATGCCCATTTTCTACTAAATTTTATACTTCCGAAGCAGAATTAATTAAGGACAAAGTAATTTAACATGATATAGGGGTGCTTTTTAAAAAATAGTGATTTTTTTATATATTTTGCTTGTTTCATTTCTAGTCACACTGATCCTGACACTGCGCTGCAGCAGAATCAGGCTCACATTAGAGAGCATACGCTTTAATTGTTCAGAGGAATGCTTACGACTGCACCGCAAAAAATAAAATCTTAACAAGTCAGAAAATCAAGTGTAACAGATCTTGTTTTTGACTCAAATTGGTTTCTAAGGAAGATAAATATATTAGTTTTTAAGAAATGTAAAGAAATCTTAACAAGATAAATTTACTAACTATAGTGGCAGATAACTTGATTAGTGTACATTTTTTTTTATTTGAGGTTCTTATTTTTTGATGTAGATTTTTGCAGTGTACAGCTACTGTATCCGTGTCCTCAGAGGAATTTGTTCTCCATGTTTAACCCATCCAAGCAGTGAAGCACACACATACACACACTGAGTGAAGTGAGCACACGTTCCCAGAGCGATGGGCAGCCCTGTGCATAGCACTCGCAGAGTGGGGTTCGTTGCCGAGTGAATTAGCTGCTTGCTCTTATATAGTGAGTGTATGCCCAACGATGGATTGGTGCCTAGTTCTGGGAGTGTCTGCACAGTGCTCCACACAGTCTCCCCTGGATGGTCATTGGGGACCCCCCCCCCCCCCCGCGACATAATTAAATTACACAAATAATTTAATTATCTTTGTGTAATTTTATATAAAAAATAAGGAATTTTTTTGTGCCTTAAGGAAACAAAGTTTCAGAGGAACTGGAGCTGACTGTTCCTGAGAATGTCATTGAAGGATCAGCACGGGCTTCCATCTCAGTGCTTGGTAAAATATCTAAATTTGTTTAATTAAATGAAATGATTCTGTCTGCCATGCAGAGCAACAAATATTACTGTGGTTTCTTGTAGGAGACATACTCGGTCGTGCATTAAAAAACCTTGATGGACTGCTCCGGATGCCTTATGGCTGTGGAGAACAAAACATGGCTCTCCTGTCACCCAATATCTATATTCTTCAGTATCTTGAAAACACTCAGCAGCTCACCCCAAAGATCCGCGCCATGGCGACAGAATTCCTTAAGAGTGGTCAGTGTGTCGTATTTTCTTCAATATACTTTTGTACTTTTGTAGCGTGAAATACATAGAAAATACAAATGACGTGGCTTTGAACAGGATACCAGAGGCAGTTGAACTACAAGCATTTTGATGGGGCATACAGCACATTTGGTACAGGGGAGGGCAACACATGGTAAGTCTGTGTTGCAATTTACAAGTTAAAATCTTCCATTCTTCTAATACACAATAATTAATGAAATGTATTTTTGCCGTAATCGATTGAATCAGATACATAAAAAAAAACTTCTAATTATTCTCACCTCCAGGTTAACTGCTTTTGTCCTGAAGAACTTTGGTAAAGCAAAGCATTATGTCTTTATCGACCCAAAAATTATTAATAGTGCAAAAGAATGGTTGATCAGTAGACAGGGAACAAATGGATCTTTCATCAGACAAGGACGACTCTTCAATAATAGAATGAAGGTTAGTACAGAGTTTATTATCAAAATCCTTTAAATATAGTCTTTCAGTTTGTCAGCACACACATCATAACAAAGCATCCATCCATCCATTATCCTCTACTAGGGTCACAGGGGGGTTCCCCATGCCCATCCAGGGGAGAACGTTTCGGGCGCTGGTCAGATACACCCAAGACAGGGCGCCAATCTATCACTGGGCACACACTCACTCACACACACTCTATATTGGACAATTTGGAGAATTTAATTAACCTTGATCCATTGGGATCAAGGTTAATCCATGGGAGGAAACCGTTGAACCCGGAGGAAATCCACATGGACACGGAGAGAACATAGAAACTCCACCCAGATCGGGATTCAAACCGGTTCCATCCCATTACAAAACAACAATTTTAATAAAAATTATTTTTTACACACTAGCGAACCTTCGGGTTCTCCAGTTTCCTCCCACAGTCCAAAATAATATGGATTCAAGGTAAAGTGAATGCTCTAAATTGCCCCATATAGAGTGTGTTTGTGTGTGTGTGGGTGTGTGCCCGGTAAAAGATTGGCACCCTGTCCAGGGTGTATTTGCTTAGTGCCTAAAACATTATTCCCTGGATGATTCCACACTTACTCACACAAACACACACATCATATAGAGGCAATCTAGATGGGGCAAATTAGAGCATCCAATTTACCTTAAATCCATGTATTTGAACTATAGGAGGACACCCACACGGACACAAGAAAAATCTGAACCCCCCCCCCCCCATCATCATCCTGCCCCACTATAGGTTGTTGGGGATTATTTACATTATCCTAGAGAAAAATGGGAGAAGACTTATTTAGGTTATATATACTGTTCAAAGTAAATTAAATGATGCATACATGTGAATGTGTATTGTAGGGTGGAGTGAATGATGATGTAACCATGACTGCATACATCACTGCTTCATTTCTTGAATTGGGATACAGTGAGGAGGTAAGAACATTATTTCTAAATAAAAAAAATGAATTTAAGTCTAAAGGCAAAATGCACAATCATTCTGTTATGTCTTTCTTTAATAGAATACCTGCAGTAAATTTGTATTAAATCATATTTTGTGTTTTAATGAAGGATAATTCAGTAAAAAAGGGACTGCTTTACCTACAATCTTCTGTCGGTAAAATTACAAACACCTACACCACCGCCCTGTTGGCCTACACCTTCGGTCTGGCTGGAAAAACTGAACTTCGGCAGCAGCTGCTAAAAGAGTTGGACAGTGTTGCCATCTCAGGAGGTTTAAAATTCATTCATTCATTGATTATCTCCCGCTTTATCCTCTATTAGGGTCGCGGTGGGGTTCCCCATGCCCATCCAGGGGAGAACATCTTGGGTGCTGGGCAGATGGACCCACGACAGGGCGCCAATCCATCGCTGGGCACACACTCACTTACACAGACACACTCTATATGGGGCAATTTTGAGAATTCAATTGACTTGATCCATGTTTTTGGACTGTGGGAGCAAACCGGAGAACCCGGAGGAAACCCACGCAGACACGGGGAGAACATGGAAACTCCACCCAGATGGGGATTCGAACCGGGAATCCCTAGTGCTGAGAGGCGAAAGTGCTAACCACTAAGCCACCGTGCCGCCTAGGTTTAAAATTATTCTTATATTTTTAAAATCGCACATCCATTATCTTCTGCCCAAGCCTATGCTAGGAATTAGGGTTACGGGGAGGTTCCCCATGACCATCCCCATGGGAACATTTTGGGTGCTGGACAGATACACCCAATCCATTGCTCATTGCTGGACACACACTCACGCTCACTAACTAAAATAGGGACAGTTTAGAGCAGCCTATAAACCATAAATCTATGGTTTTGGACTGTGGGAGGAAACCGAAGAACTTAGAGGAAACCCACGTGGACAAGGAGAACATGGAAACTTCAAACAGATATGGGAGAGGTATGGGAGCGCGAATGTGCTAACCACAAAGCCACCGTGCCACCCCCACTTTTTAACACGTGAAATCTGAATTGCAAAATGAAAGTACATTTTTAATTGAGCACATGAATTTGAGCTCTAATGGTTCAGTTACCCGGTGGCTTAGTGGTTAGCACGTCTGCCTCCCAATGCTGGGGATCCAGGTTCGAATCCTAATCAGAGTGGAGTTTCCATGTCATCCCCGTATTCGCATGGGTTCTCCCCCACAGTCCAAAAACAGAAAAAAATGGATTCAAAGGTAAATTTGCTGCTCTAAATTGCCCTTATATAGTGTGTTTGTTTTTTGTGTGCACAGCGATAGATTAGCGCCCTGCCCTGTGTGTGTCTGCCCAAAACGTTCTCTCCTGCATTGGATGGAAGTGAGGAACCCATGGCTCATTTACCATCAGATTCTTTTTCACACACAGACTGTGGTAATCTTTCATCTCTTGTTGATCTCAGATAGTCGTCTTCACTGGTCTCAGTCAGCATCAGAAGATTCAGACGCCCTGTCTGTAGAGATCAGTTCCTACGTTCTGCTAGCTGTTCTCACTACAGATCAGCTCAGTGCTGCAGATTTGGGTTACGCTAACAGGATTGTCAGCTGGCTGGTGAGGCAGCAAAATTCGTATGGAGGCTTTTCTTCGACTCAGGTACTTAATCAGATTACATGTTTTTAAATACATGGTTACTTTGAATAACCTAATAAAATCCTTTTGAATAGTAGTTTCTGCTAAAAGGACAAATCTCTGTCTTAGGTTCTGTTTATTCTGTTCAGTGGCAGTTTCATAGTAAAAGTTGTTCTTTGTGTTTCTCAGGACACCGTTGTGGCTCTCCAGGCTCTGGCTCTGTACTCCACCAAAGTGTTCAGCTCAGAGGGCTCTAGTACGGTAACTGTGAAGTCAGCAGGAGGAGACAGTCACCACTTTGATGTACACCAGAACAACAAGTTACTGTATCAAGAGAAATCATTGCAAGATGTTCCTGGTAAATACAGTATTGAGGTGGAGGGCTCCACCTGTGTGTCAGTGCAGGTCAGTACAGCAGTTCTTACTTACATTTACATTTAGCAGACGCTTTTATCCAAAGATCAAGTTCAAGTTTTTAACTAAAACCAAAAAGTTTGATCATATCAGTCCTGTGTTATCAAACTTGCACTGGCTACTAGTTAAGTGCCGTATTGAGTACAAAATTTTATTGATAACATCTACATAAAATTCTACATAATCAGGCTCCACAGTATCTGAGTGAGCTGATTCAATTGTACAAGCCAACACGTTTCCTCCAACAGTCCAAAAACATGGATTTTTTTGGAACAATCTATTGCAGGGCACACACTGACTCTCTCACACACAGACTATAGGGGCAATTTAGAGCATTCAATTTACCTTGAATCCATGTTTTTGGACTGTGGAAAGAAAACCGGAGATCCCGGAGGAATCCCCCAGCTTGGGATTCGAACCTAGATCCTCAGCATTGGGAGGCAGACGTGCTAACCACTCAGCCACCGTGCCGCCCCTAACTTAATTAATAAATAAATAACTGCTTTAATTTACTGTGAACACTTTTGTTGTCTTGTAGATGGCACAGGTCTACAACATCCCTACACATGCTGAGCCCAATACCCTGAGCATTACAGCAAAAGCAACAGCAAGGGACAACTGCATTTCATCAACTGGACAAAATCTGGATCTTGCATTTACTGTCAAGTAAGCATTTCTTTGTAAATGAACAATAAGTTCGACTGACTAAAACTTTATGAATTTTTTAAATGTAAATATTTCATTTTGTCTTCAGATATTCTGGAACACTAGAACACACTAATATGGTTATAGTGGACATTAAACTCTTATCCGGTTTCACAGCCGATTCCAGTTTGGTAAGTAAAGAATTATTATTATTATCATAAAGCATCATGTTAATTAATAAGAGAAATTATTATAATTTTTTTTTTCAGCTGAAACATGCGATTATGGTTGAACGCATTGATACCAAAGATGAACATGTCATCATGTATATCAAAGAAGTAAGAGAAACTTTATTTTATTTTTATGTATTATAGAAATTATTAGGGGTGTCTTCAACTAAGGATTTTCATAGTCGAATCTGATTCGTCAGATTTTCCCTATAGTCGACTGATAGTCGAATCAGTTAAAATTTCACCAGAAGATGGCGCTATAAGCATGGTTTTTAAAAATGATTTTTTTTTTTATTTTATATTTTACTTGTTTTTCTAGAGCACCGTAAATGGGATCCCTGTGGAGGGGGAGCTTCATTAATGCGAAGCCTATTGTTAAAGCACACACATCATTTAAAAAAAAATAGTAACAGAAATTAGGATGATTTTATTTGACAAAAGGCTATATATATAACGAAAACAAAGCCATTTCATGTAAAAACTAATGCTTAGCAGCAGCCATGGGCACCCCCATGTGGTCAAAATGGTACATTCGACTATGAGGTTCATAGTCGACTGCGGTTCTCCGAATCGAATCGTCGAATCAGCGAATATTGCAGCTCACCCCTAGAAATTATATTATAAACTCTGTACCCAAAAAGGTTCAGCTATTTGGGTTAAAATTCAGAATATCATGCTTTTTAACTTTAATTGATGAAAGTACAACAGAAAATGTCTTTACCTAAAAACCTAATTATATCATAAATATAAACCAATTCTAAATTTGATGTCAGAAACACACTTTAAATCAGTTGAGACATTTACATTTACAAGTCCAAATCAAGCAATAATTACATGTTCTGTCGTGACTGGATTCAAGACTTTGGAGAGTTTGTGATCACCTTTATCGATATGATGTTTTAAATGGGGACAAATCTGGACAACAGACAGGGCAAACACACACAAGAATGAGATCTAGCATTGAATAGCGTGTATGCATGTGTGTACACACACACATATTATATATATATATATATATATATATATATATATATATATATATATATATATATATATATATATATATACATACACACACACACACACAGTATATATAGGGGGGGTTCTCCACTGACCACTTGACTTTGTAGTTCTACAGTTCTATTCTGTAAACCATAGGTTTCTCTACATACTGTTAGTCCTCTTCACACTTTTTTGTCCAGCACCACTGCTATGTCTGATCCACTCGTACCAGCACAACACACACTAGCATTACTATGACTACAGCACTGAGAATCATCCACCACCCTAATATCTCCACCCTAATGGTCCTGACCATTAGAGAACATACTCAAGAAGACTAACAATGTTTGTAGAGAAACAGATGAACCACAGAATGTAATTGTAGAACAACAAAGTCCATCTATATGATCAATGGAACTGAAAAAAGACAGTGAGTGTAGAACTGAGGTGGTGTACACGTGTTGTATGTATATGTAGTTTGATATTATGTAGTTCATGTGAGATTTATTGTGTGGTGTCTTTTGTGTTTAACAGCTCACAAAAAATCTGCCCATAAATTATAATCTCAATATCAAACAAGTGCTTCCAGTCAAGAACCTCAAGCCAGCAGTGATCAAAATCTATGATTACTACCAACCCAGTAAGATTTTCATTGTTTATTGATTTATTCAATTAATATACGTGCAGTTTGTAATATCCTTCATGTCTTGCCTTTAGGTGATCATTCAGAGGCTGAGTACACATACCCATGTCAATAAGTTTCAATATGAAGAAATGTTTTGAAGACCTGCTGTACTGTGGTTTTCAAAATCTGTTATGTGCTTATTCGAAATAAACATTTATTATTTTCATGCTTTAAAAATAACATGCTCATATTGATCTGCGTTTATCACTGCAGCAGCTTGTGATTGTATGTTTGATTATATCTGTTCAATATTTGAACTCGAATAGCCCTGTTCCATTCAAAAAGAGCCCTGTTCCAATCCACAGTAAGTGAGAATGCAAAGCCAAAACAAAAGGCCTAAGTGAAGCTGATGAGCCATTTAACATTTATGATACAAAAATATTTGTTTTGTATTTCTGTATTAAAATAAGCTTTCTCTGGATCTAAATAATCAAACAAAATGAATGTAACAACAGTTTGAAAAATACACTCATAAATACACTCATGTAAGGGCACGTAAAGAGCACAGAGGGAGATTAAGGAATCTGGGCTAAAGGCCCTGATGTTTCCAAACCCTAAAAACACCCCTGATACACACCCTCAAGTGCCTTATTGCTTTAATAAAACTACTATAATAAAAAAAGGGTTTGATGCATAAACGAATTTATTAAAAACAAAATCTTTAAGAAACTGGTCTGCCACATAATCTAGTCCGTTTTCTTAAACGGAAACCTGTAGAGTAACCTGTTACTCAGCGATGAAATACTCCCATCTAGTGGCCAAATTAAAGAATGCAGTTTATTAAAAACAGGAAAATAATGTATTGTATATCATGCATTGATAGAAATGTGAAGCGGTCAGACGTGTGCATTATTTTCAATAAAGTCACGGCTAGACAAACAGCTCAAACAGGCAAATGTATTTAAGGACCATGACTACCCATTTTATAATAACCTTTAACTTCTGTGCATAAAAGTGATTACTTCATTACAGCCACATGTATCAGAGCACATTTTCAGTAGGGGTAAACTGTAAATAAATACATTTTAATTTCAAAACAATGGCAAAAAATATAATAAGGACTAATTACAAATCTTTTTCACATTGTCTTATGTAAGCTCCATTCTTCTCCAGCCTCAGTGTTTAATCTTAATCTCCCACGTGGTAAAGCAAATATGATGCACCAGTCCTTGTGAAGGTAACACCGTCTCTCCAAAGCTGGTTTTGCTGATGCTTCTGTTTATCAGGGTATATACACTGGGGAAAAAAGTATTTAGTCACCAATTATGCAAGTTCTCCCACTTAAAAAGATGAGGAAGGCCTGTAATTGACATTATAGGTAGACCTCAACTATGAGAGACAAAATGAGAAGAAAAAAAAATTGCATTGTCTGATTTTTAAAGAATTTATTTGCAAATAATGGTGGAAAATAAGTATTTGGTCAATAACAAACAAGATATATTTCTGGCTAACACAGACCTGTAACTTCTTCTTTTCTTCTTCTTTATCTGTATTAACGGCACCCGTTTGAACTACGTTTAACAGTATAAATGACACCTGCCCACAACCTCAAACATTCACACTCCAAACTTCACTATGATGAAAAAGAGCGGTGTAAGGACACCAGAAACAAATCACTAGACCTGCACCAGACGGGAAGACTGAATCTGCAATATGCAAGCAGCTTGGTGTGAAGAAATCTACTGTGGGAGCAATAATCAGAAAATGGAAGACTTACAAGACCACTGCTAATCTCCCTCGATCAGGGGCTCCACGCAAGATCTCAGCTCGTGGGGTCAAAATGATCACAAGAAAGGTGAGCAAAAAAAAAAATGTAATGGTCTTTTTTTTTTTTTTTTTTTTTTTTTTTTTTTTACTAAACTAAAATAGACGATTAAATGTAGAACATTATAAACATTTCCTTAACTGGAGTATTCAAGACAAGTGAACAGTGTGGTGTTCTTTAGTTGCTTTTTTTACATTATTGTCAAGTTACAGTTTTTCATTTCATTCATTATCTTCCGCTTTATCCTATATTAGGGTCGCGGGGGGGGGTCCCCATGCCCATCCAGGGGAGAACGTTTTGGGCGCTGGGTAGATACACCCAGGACAGGGCGCCAATCTATCGCTGGGCACACACTTACAGAAACACGCTCTATATGGGGCAATTTGGAGAACTCAATTGACTTGTTCCATGTTTTTGGACTGTGGGAGGAAACCGGAGAACGCGGAGGAAACCCAAGCGGACACGGGGAGAACATGGAAACTCCACCCAGATGGGGATTCGAACCGGGGATCCCTAGCGCTGAGAGGAGAACATGCTAACCACTAAGCCACCGTGCCGCCCAAGTTACAGTTTAACTAAGTCAAAAGTAAACAACCGAAATCTTAAATCTGTTGCAGTGGTGAGCAATAGACAATGATCTGTGATATTTCAGTTTGGTCAAAGGCTGGAGCCCGATATTCCACGATGCTGGAGTTCGCTGAAGCAGAGTGAACATCTCCGAGCAGCTGCTGTAGAAAAAGCTCTCTAAAGAGAAAACACGGCTTGTGTTCACCAAAGAGCGACAACACGTGCTCCATGAGCTCTGAATGTTTGAATCACCCAATCCCGCTAATGAGAGCAGCCGGCTCTGTGTCAGACAGTTCGAACATTTGCAAAAGTAGAGCTTTTATTCCATCATATTTACTGTTGTTAGGTTTTTATAATACTTTTAAGTAATTTAGAAAAAGTAATAATGTAAAGTATAACTCATGATGAGTTGTTCAGGGAACAGAGAAAATGGCTATTTGATGAATGAGCATGGGAAAGAGTATGAATGTCAGGTTGCAGGGTCAGCGGAGAGTTTTGAATAATGGGACTGTCAACAAGTCCCTGTCATAAATTCATACCCCTGAGGGGGGCAGAAAGGAGGACCAGATGGGTTAGAAGATTAGAGATGT
Source organism: Corydoras sp. C115 (assembly GCA_019802505.1). Lineage (NCBI taxonomy): Eukaryota > Metazoa > Chordata > Actinopteri > Siluriformes > Callichthyidae > Corydoras > Corydoras sp. C115. The sequence goes on along the minus strand of JAFMOC010000064.1, from coordinate 2,585,012 downwards.
TTTGGTCAATGTACACATGAGAAAAAAGACTGTTGTTTGGAGGGCACACACACAGAAGAAGGACTTAAATGGACGAACTAGAGGACTTCGGTCAGAGCTCTCTTATCAATCGTGGTTGCCCGCCATTGATGATTTTTCTGTACACTTGTTTGTCTATTCAGTAACTTTCATTAAAATCTGTTTGGAACAACCTTCATCTCCGAGGCCGTTTATTGAACATCTAACATCACCCAATCCCGCTAATGCATTGCTTCTCGTGCCTGGGGGGGCGCATAACAAGAAATCACAGAGCAAGTGATATTAAGTGTACTGAACAAACCCTCAAAGAGACAACATGGAGGAATATTTAACAGGGACAGCGGAGAGAAAGGTGGAGAGAGACGAAGATAATGAGACCAACAAAAGTCAACCGAAAGCTAAAACGAGGAAAGTGTATGTAGCGCTTGGTTTCACTGTAACTGTAACTTCACTGTAACTGAGGTGGAGACGAAGAAAGACCGGCGTGTCTTCTGTGTCTTTAAATGTTGGCAGCGGACAGCGTGAAGCCAAATAAATGAAGGCGTCTCTTAAAGATATTGCACCCCAATCACACTGATAACCGCTTGAGTTTTTAATCGAAAACGTGACGCGTACAGCAAGCAATTATAACGCTTTATTAAAGCTACTGCACAAAAAGTTTTCTTCTTCCTAGGGGGAGCTTAACAGAAAATAATTGAGAATCACTGCGCTAATGAGAGCAGCCGGCTCGGTGTCAGGCAGTTCGAGCGTTTGCAAAAGTAGAGTTTTTATTCCATCATATTTATCATATCGTGTCCTCTGGGGTTTTGGAGGAAACTCACCACTCTGGAGGTTGTAGTGCTGCTCAGCGCTGTAATAGAATTTGTTGCCATGTTCAAAACCATGTTATTATAAATGCCATGTTATTCCAAAAATCCAGAGGAGGAAACTTTATTGTTTTTTTTTTATTGTTTTTTTTTTTTATTTTACTTAAAACACTCGCTTACTGGAGCCTACTGCGCCGAGGATTCCCGCCAACTGTCGAACCGACTCCCTAGTGAACCAACGTGACTCAGTTTAATCAGAATTTAAAGGACCACTAACAACCGTTAGATTAGATTAGATTAGATTAGATTAGATTAGATTTTATTGTCATTGTGCAAAGTACAAGTACAGGGCCAACGAAATGTAGTTAGCATCTAACCAGAAGTGCAATATATACATTATTTACATAAAGTGCATTAATAACAGTGACCAGTGCATGGAGAAGGGCGGCACGGTGGCTTAGTGGTTAGCATGTTCTCCTCTCAGCACTAGGGATCCCCGGTTTGAATCCCCATCTGGGTGGAGTTTCCATGTTCTCCCCGTGTCCCCGTGGGTTCCCTCCGGGTTCTCCGGTTTCCTCGCACAGTCCAAAAACATGGATCAAGTCAATCAAATTCTCCAAATTATCCTATATAGAGTGTGTTTGTGTGAGTGAGGGTGTGCCCAGCGATGGATTGGCGCCCTGTCCTGGGTGTGTCTGCCCAGCGCCTGAGACCATCCCTGGATGGGCATGGGGCACCCCACCGCGATCCTAATAGAGGATAAAGTGGAAGATAATGGATGAATGGATGGTGCATGGAGAAGTGAAGTGTATAAATGTTTTTAGCATTTAACTACAGAGCTTTGCAGGAAAACAATCTTTTCCCCTGCAGTGACCCTGTTAATCCTGGAAATTAGAAGAAAAGCTTTACTTTCTAATTAAAGATCATACACTGAGTATCTAGTAAAAATTAATTAGTTAGGTATATTCAAATAAATATTTTTCATTGACTACAACTATGTCCCACCAGATTTCATTCTACTGTATCTGTATTTTTGCTAGAGTGCATTGATTTGTATGGTTATCACAGATCGAAGGTTGAGTCAACATGTTTACAGACGATGGGGATGGTTGGCCTTTTAAAAGGCACATCAAGCTTCATAAACTGCCACAGAACATCATCATGGTTGTTGGGGGGGTTCACGTAAAGAAAAGGCTACTGTTAGCCTTCTTCTGCTTCTTCCTCACTGTCAATGGAGAAAGCCCAGGACCGTAAGTAATTTGAAAATAATTCCCAAAAGTAAATATATATTGTTATTAAAGTTTATGTAGGTTCTGTTCTGCTATACAACATACTGTCTGTGTGACCTGATTATTAGAAAGGTTTAAGTAGTTGCAAACAACTTGAATTGAAATAAAGGTTGTCTGCATGACTTCATGTAATACCAAATGTATTTCTCTGAAATGTATGTACTGAGTATCTGTACATGTGTGTGTGTGTGTGTTCATGTGTGTTTTTTTCAAGATTTATTACCAATATGCTCCTTAGGTTTGTCTTTTTACTATAACTGTGCAGTTTGTTATACTCACCATATATATTCATTAAATAATTGACAATTATTTATTATAATGTGCTGTATTGAGGTGTTAACTGGTAGCTATTTTAAAACTGTTATTTTTTTTATTTTATATATTTTTATTGTAATGCATTCACTGAAAGATGTTATTTTGATGTTAGTTGAAGGACTAATAAAAATCTCAACTCCTCACATTATCTTTTGCTTAATTCTATACTAGGGACTAGTAGGGTCGCAGGGTGTTACAGGTGAGAAGACCTTAGGCGCTGGATAAATTCACCTAGGGCATGGTGCCAATTTTTCAAAGTTTACCTTGAATACCTTGAAAAAAAATGCTGGATGCCTCAGGCATACAGAGCTGGAAAGATTGTTTCAATTTCATTTATCATCAGTGAACAATATGGAGTGAGAATTAGCACCACGGTGGGGTTGAATCACCAGACGATTAGAGTGCAGTGAACGATTCGGGGTGTACCTTGGAAAAATTGAGTTATGGTAGCAGGGGGCAGATCCAGAGATTGTCCTGTAGGCCAAAGTCAGTGTGTTATACTGAATGTGAGCAGCTACAGAGAGCCAATGGAGAGAGAGGAGTAATGGAGTGATAAAGTGTTGGTTGAACACAAGTCGGGCTGCAGAGTTTTAGTCAGTTGTGGAGGCCTTATTGTGCAAGCTGGGAGACCGACAAGCAAAGCATATTATAATAATCTGAATCTTATTCACCTCCAAATCTGAGGCCATGGTTCTCGGTCGGAAAAGGGTAGAGAGTCCTCTCTGGGTCAGGGATCAGATCTTGCCTCAAGTGGAGGAGTTTAAGTATCTTGGGGTCTTGTTCACGAGTGATGGTAAGATGGAGTGTGAGATTGACAGACGGATCAGTGCAGGGTCAGCAGTGATGCGGACCCTATACTGGTCTGTTGTGGTAAAGAAGGAGCTGAGCCACAAGGCAAGGCTCTCGATTTACCCGTCATTCTACGTTCCGACCCTCACCTATAGTCATGAGCTTTGGGTAATGACCGAAAGAGCAAGATCGCGAATACAAGCAGCCGAAATGGGTTTTCTCCGCAGGGTGGATGGGCTCTCCCTTAGAGATAGGGTGAGAAGGCTTGGTCATCCGGGAGAGACTCGGAGTGGAGCTGCTACTCCTCCGCATCTAAAAGAGTCAGTTGAGGTGGTTCGGGCATCTGGTAAGGATGCCTCCTGGGCGCCTTCCTAGGGAGGTGTTCCAGGCAAGTCGAGCTGGAAGCAGACCCCGGGGAAGACCCAGGACACGCTGGAGGGATTATATCTCTCAGCTGGTCTGGGAACGCCTCGGGGTCGAGCTGGTGGAGGTGGCTGGGGCGAGGGAGGTCTGGGTCTCATTACTTCGGTTGCTGCCCCCGCGACCCGAACCCCGGACAAGCGGAAGATAATGGATGGATGGATGGATGGATGGAAGCTTATTTTACATTAACAAAGACAGTCGAGTTCAACAGATCTCTCAAAACATTGTCTGTCTATAAAGATTTTGACCTTTGACCTAAAATGTATATTATCTATTTTTCTTTTAGAGATTTTATTGTGACATTTCCTGCAGTTATAGAAGCTGGTTCTAATGCCAGGCTGTGTATCAGTATTTTGAACCTTAATGAAACTTCGCAACTGGAAATTTATCTGGTTCATAACAACCAAAATAAAACACTGATTGAAGAAAATGTGGACAAAGATTTTCACCGCTGCTCCCAGTTTAAAGTAAGTGTGTCAACTAAAAATGCTTTATTCTTCTGTGTAACCATTTCATACTTGTGGCGGTCATATCTTAGAGCAGGGGTTCTTCACTGGTCTCAGCCCAAGACCCACATTTTCTAATGATCATTAAGGCCTGACCCACTATTATATAATACAATACAAACTAATTTATTTAAAAAGAATTTCCCTTCAAAAACACATATAAACATTTGCATGCATGAAAAGTGAATTAAAGAGCATTTATTTTAAGAAACTGATAAACTTGTCTGCAATGACGAAAAATATTCACATTTCAAATTGTATAATGGGTTGTATTTGCATTTATATATGCGCCAACTTGCCTTTGAACATTATCAGATATTTCAAGAGAAGGGTAACCGGCAAAAGAATGATGGTTGTCATGGCATCTGACTCTGTACAAAATACAAAATCAGATGAGCATTAAATTTTAAAATGTATTTATTTTTTTACAAAAGCCTCCACAACCCATCTGTTGTGAATCGCTGTCTTAGAGCTTCCATTATGTATTTTATGTGTTTGTATGTTGTATGTACTACTTGTGATTGATGTGTTAACCAATGAGAACATTTCTGCAGGCTCCTTTAGTCAGTGGTGAATCAGTGCAGGAGATTAAAGTAAGAGTCAAAGGTGAACACTTTGAAATGACCGAAACAAGGAAAGTCATGTTCAAATCATATAATCCACTCACATTTATCCAGACTGATAAACCCATCTACAATCCAGGTCAAACAGGTATGTCAGTCAATATTCAGTTCCTGAAGACTAGATTTTTTCTTTTGCAGTTAAGTAAATTGTGCGCAGTAAATTAAAACCTGCATTTATTTTATCTTCTAGTGAATATGAGAGTTGTTACTATGAATTCAAATTTGATTCCATTTGATGAAGAGGTAAGAGGACAGACTTTTATTAACAAAGGAATGAAATCTTTTTTTTTTTTTTTTTTAAAGTATTTGCTGGATATTCTTAAACTGAACTGTCTTGTTTTCCTCTACAGTACAGTTCAGTGATTATTGAGGTAGGGGGATAAAATTACATACTTCATAACAGTTTATAACATATGTGCTTATGTTACATGCCTCTACAAATGATACTACATTTCCATCCAACAGGATACCAACAGAAACATCATTGCTCAGTGGCTGAATGTTTCTACAAAAGATCTGCTACTAGAACTTTCTCACAAATTGAACCCTGAGGCTCCAGAGGGTCTGTATCGAGTAGCATGTATTGCTCGAGAAAGAACGACAACTCATAATTTTAAGGTGAAACAGTACGGTAAGTGGTGCTGCAAGGTAAATAACTTTTTAACACTAGTTAAAAATCACTAATTATTAAATTATCATTTCATTTTACCTGTAGTTTTACCAAGGTTTGAGATTACAATGACGGTACCACAAGAACATAATGTTCAAGAGGAGGAAATGAAGGTGCAGGTTTGTGCAAAGTAAGTAAATGTACCGGGACTACCTGTGTTAAAAATAGAGTATAGTGAGCATCGGTCTGTATTGAGCATAATGTAGTTCAATGCTTGAAAGATTATGTGCTTTTAAAGGTACACTTATGGACAATCACTATCTGGTACAGCGTTGATGGAGCTTTGCTGTAAAGGATATTTGTACAATGATCATAGGTGGAGTTTAATATGTCTGTCTAAAACGCTGGAGGTACGTGTTGCTAGATGACACACATAAGCATTTTAAAAGATTTTATGAATTATTTTATAAATTTTGTTTTCTTTTGTAGCTAAAAGAAGATGGCTGTGGCTTGCTTACTGTCAATGTGTCTGCATACATGAAGTCTAACAATTTTAACAATTTAGGTGACGCCATAGTAATTTCTGCTAAAGTTATAGAGGAAGGAACAGGTAAGTCATCAGAACATACATTAAAAAGAAAAGCATCATGTAATTTGAATAGCATGTAATGTGAGCCATTACTATAATTTAATGGAATTTTATGTTTCTATACAAAATTTCAGAGATAAATTTGAGCAACCAGAATACAAAACTACACAAGAAAAATAATATTATATATAATTTATTATAATAAAGCTAAAGTGGAGTTAAACTTAACAAGAAAAATCCAAATATCTGCCTGCAGGGGCAGCATAATGGCTAGTGGTTAGCCCGTCTGTCTCTCAGCGCTGGGGATCCCAGGTGTGAGTCCCAATCTGAATTTCCATGCAATCTCTATGTCTGCGTGAGTTTTTTCAGAGTTCTCCAGTTCCTCCCACAGTCCAAAAACACCCACATGGAAGGTGGGGGAACATGGAAACTGTACCGTGATGGGGATTCAAACATGGATCCCCCCCCCCCCATGTTCCTCCAATGAAATAACTAGACATTTAAAAAAAAAAACTAAAAAAATGTTCACTGAGACTCATCCATGCAGCCAGAATCTTCTGCTTAATCCCATACTAGGAGTTAAGGGGGGTGTCAAGGGGAGAACATTTTGGGCACTGGGCAGATACATCTAGGACAGGGTGCCAATCTATTGCTGGGCACACACAAAGACACACACACACACACACACACACACACACACACACACTACTTAGTAACAGTTTCGAGCAGCCAAAAAATACCCTGAATCCATGTTTTTGGACTGTGGGTGGAAACCAGTGAAAACACATACATGGGGACACATGGGGAGAACATGGAAATTACACCCAAATTGGGATTCAAACCTGTATGCTCAGTGCTGAGAGACAAACGTGCTACCCACTATGCCACCTCAGTATGACTCAGTTGAAATGTAAATATAAGTTCTAACAGATTCAGAGTGAGTGATGGTGATTTCCACCAACTAACAGAAGAAAATTCAACAGCTTGTTAAATTATTCTTTTAAGCAGACCACATTTTGTTTTCATCTATCAGATATCTCTCTGAGTAAATCTACAAGTACTAGGTTCACTTATCAACCTGGAGAGGTACAATTGATCGATTTACCAAAAACCTTTGAACGGGGGAAAGTTATTGAGGGAAAGGTGAGTTGCTGTTCCCTAAAACATTGTCTTATTTAACCACATACATGTTCATGATATGATAACTAAATTAACTATTATGTTTATACAGATCAAAGTTACAAGCTTCAAAAGGACACCGATTCCTAACAAGAAAGTATGTTTATTTGATGATGAACAGTGGCCTCCAAAGTTGCTTCTTAATCTCACTACAGACAGTAATGGCTTGGCCAATTTTACAATTAATGCACCTGATGAGCCCAGAAGACATCTACAACTAGGGGTATGATATGAGGATTATCAGAATTTTGAGATTATTTGAACCCTTAGGAGATCTTTAAAAGGGCCTAAGGCCAAAAAATGGCAGTGTTCCAAATCTGCTGTGAAAATCTGTAAAAAAGATTTTATTTTTTCAAACCTATTTTAGCCTGAAATATACATAATAAACATTACTGAATTTGTTTAGATTATTAATCCTTTATAGACCAGTATGTTTAAAATATATAAACACACACACACTTATCTATTGAGGCAAACACAATTATTCATATTTTTTCACACACACCATCCATCCATCTGTTATCCTATCAAGGACAGGGTGCAATCCATCAATGGGCACACACTCACTTACACAGACACACACAATTCTGTATATTTAGAATTTAGAATAGAATGGGGGCAATTTAGAATAGTCTATTTACCTTGAATCCATGTTTTTGAACTGTGGGAGGAAGCTGGAGAACCCAGAGTAAACTCACGTGGACACGGGGAGAACATAGAAACTCCACCTGTATTGGGATTTGAACCTGAATCTCCAGAACTTAGAGGTGGACGTGCTAACCATTAAGCCACTGTGACGCACCCCCCCCCCACTACATACATACACACAAACACACACACACACACACACACACACACACACACATACACACACACACACACACACACCTTTTTCCAAATATACTTTTTATTATTTTTAATAGGGGCATATTTTTATGTAGCTTTTTAGGCTAATTTTAGGCTAATTTAAATTAGGCTAATTTAAATTAGCTTTTTAGGCTAATTTAATTAAAAAAATTAAATAAAAAAAATTAAAATTGCAGTGGCATTTGGCCATAAGATCTACTGAGGGTTAATACACTGTATTGTTCAGTAAACCTCATTTCTATGTTCTGTCTTTTTCGTAATATAGGTGAGCATCTCTCCAGAAAGAAATGAACAGTCATACTTTTCACGTGGTCATGGCTCTGTATATCTGCTTGAATCTGCAACCACCTACAGTCAAGTGTACAGTGAGCTGTTGATAGAGCACTCAGAGAAAACCTTTGCATGTGGCATACAAACTCCAATTAACATAAAATATTTAATTATCGGTGAAACCAATGAGAAATACAGCATTGATGTTGTTTATATGGTGAGTACAGTGTGATATAACAGTAAGGAACATGATTTCACCTATTTCAGCTGTATTAGTCTATTCTTTTTGAGGTTTATATTTTGTGTTCTTGGTCCAGGTCTTATCTAAAGGAGTCATAGTTCATCATGGGTTTGAGACTGTTGAAGTGAACGAATCAGCCGATATCAGGAAGGGGGCCATATCGTTCACACTGTCTGTTTCCTTTGAGTTTTCTCCCGCAGTACAAATTCTGGCATATAGTGTGCTACCCAGTAAGAATGTGATCGCTGCAAGCACAACCATTAAAGTGGAAAAATGTTTCAGAAACAAGGTAATGCTACTTTAAAAATAAAGTTTTTGTGGCTGGAGTTTTCATCAATAAAAGGAACACACTGTGGCTTCCCAATAGTTTAGTGAAAAATGCTAATAAACATTCATCTCTTTTCAATGTTTTTCAGGTTTCTCTACAGTTCTCACCCTCCACATCAGTTCCGGGTGAAGAGAACTCCCTCGAGCTCTCAGCCCAACCGGGTTCACTGTGTGCCCTTACTGCTGTGGATCAGAGCGTTTTTATATTAGAATCTGAAAATCGTTTGACGACTGACAAAGTAAATTGAAGAATTATTTTAAATCATGTTAATGACACTAAAACATCATGTTCCCTTGTAAATATCTAGAGCAGTGTTTCCCAACTACAAGTGTGCCGTGAGAAATCATCGGGGGGGTGGGGGGGGGGGGGGCAGAAAAGGACAAAAAGGACAGAGTGCCAATTGATCACTGGGCACAAACATTTACACAATTCATCTTGAATCCATGAACCCACAGAACTCCACTCAGTTCAGGATTCAAACCTGGATTTCCATCACTGAGAAGCGAACATGTTAATCACTAAACCATCATGTCACCTGTTACATAACATAAGCAAACTAATTCATAACCATCTTTTAAATAATGTTTTTTTTATATTAGATCTTCAAAATGATGCCGGAAAAAGCATGGACATCTTTTCCATATTCAGTTGAGGATAATGTTGGTTGTATGAAAGTTCGACCCAGACGTGACACATCTGACCGTGTTTATGACACACTAAAGGTAAAAACTCAGTATATATATCTTGCATAGCTGGTTCTGAATGCATTTAAATGAATACAGGTGTAGTATTAGATCAATGTGAAAAAGATGTTACTTTAAAAATATAATATAATTTAGAAATCACTTATTAGTATGTAATGATTATGTAATTATATAATTAGTATGTAATAATCACTTAGTAATGCAAACTCATTCTACCGCATGAAGCAGGAATTATTTTTATATTTCACAACATAAAGTTCAATTCATTCTAAATGTGAGGCTGGGTATGGGGAGTGGGTTGCATATTAATTGCTGGCTGATGGCTCTCCAAGGTTTAGCCAACAGGATTTAAAAATCCCAGTCATCACTTTCAGTGGCTAAAAGAGTCGGCAAAATGACCTCAAATAAACTTAAAGTTGTTTTTTATTATCTTACAGGGAGTGGGACTGAAGATGGCAAGTAATTTGGTTGTAAAAACCCCTCATTGTTTGGAGTACAAAGGCCTAACATATCACCATGTGATGCATCATGGTACTAGAGTAGGCATTTATGAACATTTAAATTACATCAGTGGTATGGAAAAGTTTTCCCTCCTGTTTTCCCCTGACAATTTTCCTGATTTTTCTTTATAAATCATTCTTTGTTGGGATCAGCAATTTCAGTAAATTATACCATATAGCAGACGAACACAGTGATATTTAAGAAGTGAAATTAACTTTATAGGATTTACAGAAATTTTGCAGTAATTATTTAAGCAAAATTAGGCAGATGCATAAATTTGGGCACCCCAACAAAAAATACATCAATATTTAGTACATCCTACTTTTGCAGAAATAAGAACCTCTAAACTTTTACTATAGCTTCCAATGAGAGTCTGGATTCTGGTTTAAGGTATTTTGGACCATTCTTTACAAAACATCTACAGTTCAAGTAGATTTGATGGTTTTTGAACATGGACAGTCCACTTTAAATCACACCACAGATTTTCAGTAATACTCAGTTATGAGTTCTGAGATGCCCATTCCACAAGGTTGTACTTGATCTTCTACCTTAGTAGATTCGAGCAGTGTTAGGGGTCATGGTCTTGTTGAAGTCTGCAGCCCCACTGCTCCTCACTGATTCTTGAACATGTTCTTAAGAAAGTGCTTAACTTGAACTGTGCCTGTGGTTTTCTATTTCCTCACCATGTTCTTCACAGTAGAAACTGACAGCTGAAATCTCTGAGAGAGCTTTTTCTATCCTTCCCCTAAACCATGATGTTGAACAGTCTTTTTTTCCAGGTCATTTAAGGGTTGTTTTGATGCTGCAATGTTGCCTCTCTATAAAGAAGATGCAAAAAGGAGAAAAACATTCATTTGGCCACCCTTTCTCATAATTGTATTTACCTGTGTATGTAGGTGGTCAGTCATCTTAAAAAAATTAATTTGTGTCCCAATTATTAATGCTATAATGATCTATTTAACTGAAATTGCTGATAAGAACAGCCAATATATTATAAAGCAATATCATGAAAATTATCAGTGGTGCCCAAACGTTTGCATACCACTGTAATTGTTTTAATGTTTGTGAACATATGTAATCTAAAGTACTTTACCTTTTTCATATGTATAATGCATTACTTTGGCATGTTGAAGCAACAATTGGTTCCAGTTAACTATCCACCAGTTAATGGTTGATTAACTAAACATTTCAAATGTGGGTCCTTGAACAAGACCCTTAACCCTCATTGCTCCAGGGATGCTGGGATTAACCCTGTGCTCACCTTGTAAGTCGCTTTGGATAAAAGCGTCTGCTAAATGACCAAATGTAAATGTAAATGTTGTCAGTCTCACTGTGACAGTAGCGCAGTGGAGTTGGGGGATGAATAGCAGAGCCAACCGCATTGTCCATTCAATAAAATTAAGGCACCTGATGTGACTCCGTTTGATGAACACATGTAGCCTTATTCAGCTGTAACCATGCATACCACGGAAATAGATTGATGGAACGTCCGGAGTGGGATTACAGCCAACAGCTGTAACATAAATGTGATTTTAAAGAGTCTGTGAACAAAGCACGTTCTTGTTGTTCCATTAATCTTAGTCCCATAGTACCACTGCATTAAACAGTCAGTAAAACTGACTGTTAAAACTGTTTACATAACTCAGTGGATTGCAACTTTCCTTTATTGGCAGGCACAGCAATTTCAGGATGGTGAATCACAATGACTTCTTTTTTGTTTCAACAGTAGATAGCTTAGCTATTGGTATGGCTGAACCAATACCTTTTGTAGGTTTGGAACCAACTCAGGCAGTTCGCAATTTCTTTCCAGAAACTTGGATATGGCAACTTGTTAAAGTGGGGTTAGTAAATATGCACTTTATAGTAATACCGTTTACCATATTTTTACCATATCAATAAAGCATCATGTTTTATTTAAACAAAAATATCTTTTCCACAGAGAATCTGGAACAGCACAGGTTCCAGTAACTGTTCCTGACACCATCACCACTTGGGAGACAGAAACATTTTGTGTGTCCTCTGAAGGTCTAGGACTGGCACCTCCTGTGACACACACTGTCTTTCAGCCATTCTTCCTGGAGCTCTCACTACCCTACTCTATTGTTCGTGGGGAGGTTTTTGAGCTGAAGGCTACCGTCTTCAATTATCTCCCCAAATGCATCATGGTACTATTTGTTTTTAATCTCAGAAAGCGCAGGATGAATCAGATCCATTACAAATGAATCATTGTAATCATACAGGTTAAGGTGACTCCAGCTCCCTCTCCACATTACACTCTGGAGGCTTCGTCTGATGGTCAGTATTCATCCTGTCTGTGTGCAAATGGAAGAAAAACTTTCAAATGGACTCTGATTCCCTCTGTGCTTGGTAAGTCCCAGAAAGTATAAGCCCCTTTTTAATAATGTTCATAATTAAAATGTATATATTTATGTATATGTTACAGGAACATTAAATGTGACCGTTAGTGCAGAAGCAGAACAGTCTCAAACTGTCTGTGATAATGAAATCGTGAGTGTTCCAGAAAGAGGCCGTATCGATACAGTAACAAGAAGCTTGCTGGTACAGGTAGGACTGTTCCAAATATATATTTAAAGTATTTGGTGTTCCAGTGTATATTCACTAGATGCCATATAGGACACACAAAGCTTATACACTCACACTTGCTAAATGCAGACCAGTTACCCACCTGCTCATTCTGTGGATCAGGGACTTCAGTGAAACATATCCTCTTTTTCTGTAAACAGATCAACTGCATCAGAACAGAATCCTACAAATCAGACAGCTACAGAAAAATTCTCACTTCACTACCATCACATCAACTGATAAGATTTCTGACAGAACTTGAATTTAAAATGTTATATAAGCCAAAACATCAATCAGAATCAGTTTTATAATCACCCTGCCCACTATACAGACTTGTTCAAATTTCAACCCACTATATTCCACCATTTATTTCATGTACCTTTGAAATATTGCCCAGGTGTGATAATAGCCTCAGCAGCTGACATGACCTTAAGAATCAAATCAACATCAGCAACAACAGCAGTATTGGGTTATTATGTGTTTGTATTGATAATCGAAGATCGAAGATATCTAATCAAGTCTTATGTTTGTTTAGGCTGAAGGAACTGAAAAGAGCAAAAGTCAAAGCTGGTTGCTGTGTCCACAAGGTTAGATCCATTTCAACAGTTTAATAATCTTAAGCAACATAGATCCTTAAATGCCATTATTCAAAATGTTAATTCTCATCAAAGTAGACCAAAGTGCCTGGTGTTTAATTATTATTATTATTATTATTATTATTATTATTATTATTATTATTATTATTATCACCATTAAATTAGTTTCATATGTTTTGTCTGTGTGTCTGGTAAAAAGTTTGCAAATGCTATTTCACCCACTTCCTGTTATCCAATTAATCTGAAATGTCGATGGCAACACATAACTGAATTAAAAAAATTACCAATTAACTAATTAGTGGTAATTAATAAATTTTATTTTCTATAGATAAGTTGCAAAAATCTTATACTTCACAAGCAGAATTAATTAAGGATAAAGTAAATAAACATGATTTAAGGGTTTTTAAAAGAGATTTTTTAAATATTTTGCTTGTTACACTGCACCGCAAAAAATGAAATCTTAAAAAGTCAGAAAATCAAATGTAACAGATCTTGTTTCTCAAGGTGAATTAGCTTCTTGAAATTGCCCTTATATAGTGAGTGTATGCCCAGTGATGGATTGGTGCCCTGTTCTGGGTCGATCTGCACAGTGCCTCACACGTTCTCCCCTGGGTGGGCATTGGCATTCCCCCGCGACCCTAATAGAGCATTAAGCAGAAGATAATGATTTGCGATGTAAAAATATAATTACGGTAAATGACACAAATAATTAAAATATATTTGTGTAAGTTTAAATATAAAAATATATATTTTTTGTGCCTTAAGGAAACAAAGTTTCAGAGGAACTGGAGCTGACTGTTCCTGAGAATGTCATTGAGGGATCAGCATGGGCTTCCGTCTCAGTGCTTGGTAAAATATCTCAATTTGTTTCATTGAATGAAATTATTCTGTCTGCCATGCAGAGCAACAAATATAACTGTGGGTTCTTGTAGGAGACATACTCGGTCGTGCATTAAAAAACCTTGATGGACTGCTCCGGATGCCTTATGGCTGTGGAGAACAAAACATGGCTCTCCTGTCACCCAATATCTACATTCTTCAGTATCTTGAAAACACTCAGCAGCTCACCCCGAAGATCCGGGCCATGGCGACAGAATTCCTGAAGAGTGGTCAGTGTGTCGTATTTTCTTCCATATACTTTTGTAGCGTGAAATACATAAAAAATACAAATGACGTGGCTTTGAACAGGATACCAGAGGCAGTTGAACTACAAGCATTTTGATGGGGCATACAGCACATTTGGTACAGGGGAGGGCAACACATGGTAAGTCTGTGTTGCAATTTACAAGCAAAAACCTTCCATTCTTCTAACACACAATAATTAATAAAATGTATTTAGCTATAAACAATTGAATCAGATACATAAAAAAAACTTCTAATTATTCTCACCTCCAGGTTAACTGCTTTTGTCCTGAAGAACTTTGGTAAAGCAAAGCGTTATGTCTTTATCGACCCAAAAATTATTAATAGTGCAAAAGAATGGTTGATCAGTAGACAGGGAAAAAATGGATCTTTCATCAGACAAGGACGACTCTTCAATAATAGAATGAAGGTTAGTACAGAGTTTATTATCAAAATCCTTTAAATATAGTCTTTCAGTTTGTCAGCACATACATCATAACAAAGCATTCATATTCTGCTTTATCCTCCACAAGGTTCTCAGGAGGGTTCCTTATGCCCATCGTGGGGACTAAGTTTCGGGCGCTGGGCAGATACACCAAGGACAGGGCGCCAATCTATCGCTGGGCACACACTCACTCACACAAACACACTCTATATGGGGCAATTTGGAGAATTCAATTGACCTTGATCCATGTTTTTGGACTGCGGGAGGAAACCGGAGAACCCGGAGGAAACCCACACGGACACGGCGAAAACATGGAAGCTCCACCTAGGTATTCAAAACTCAATCCCCCCCACCCCCATCATCCTGCCCCACTATAGGTTGTTGGATTATTTACATTATCCTAGAGAAATATGAGATAAGATTTGTTTAGGTTATATAGACTGTTCAAAGTCAACTAAATGATGCACACATCTGTATAGTAACAAACTGAATGTGTATTGTAGGGTGGAGTGAATGATGATGTAACCATGACTGCATACATCACTGCTTCATTTCTTGAATTGGGATACAGTGAGGAGGTAAGAACATTATTACAAAATGAAAAAATGAATTTATATTCAAATAAAGGCAAAGTGCACAATCATTCTGATATGTCTTTCTTTAATAGAATACCTGCAGTTAATTTGTATAAAATCACATTTTGTTTTTTAATGCAGGATAATTCAGTAAAAAATGGGCTGCTTTACCTACAATCTTCTGTCGGTAACATTACAAACACCTACACCACCGCCCTGTTGGCCTACACCTTCAGTCTGGCTGGGAAAACTGAACTTCGGCAGCAGCTGCTAAAAGAGTTAGACAGTGTTGCCATCTCAGGAGGTTTAATATTATTTTTACATTTTTTAAATCCCACATCCATTATCTTCTGCCCTATGCTAGGAACTAGGGTTACGGGGAGGTTCTCCATGCCAATCCAGAGGAGAAAGTTTCGGGTGCTGGGCAGATACACCCAATCCACTGCTGGACACACACTCACTCTCACCGACACATACAATATGGGGGCAACTTAGATAGGAACAATGTAGAGCAGCCTATTCACCTTAAATCCATGTTTTTGGAATGTGGGAGGGAAATGAAGAACCCAGAGGAAACCCTTGCAGACATGGAAACTTCAACCAGATTGGGATTCAAACCTGGATTTTCAGAGCTGAGAGGCGAACATGCTAACACTAAGATACCGTGCCGCCCCCACTTTATAACACGTGAAATCTAAATTGCAACGTTAAAGTGCATTTTCAATTGAGCTCATGAATTTGAGCGCTAATGGTTCAGTTACCCGATGGCTTAGTGGTTAGCACATCTGCCTCAAATCCCAATCAGAGTGGAGTTTCCATGTTGTCCCCCGTATTCTCATGGGTTCTCCCCACAGTCCAGAAAAAAATGGATTCAAAGGTAAATTGGCTGCTCTAAATTGCTCCTATATAGTGTGTTTATTTTTAGTGTGCACAGCGATGTATTAGCGCTTGCATTGGCATGAGGAACACCCTGCAACCCCAGTAAAAGACTAAGCAAAAGATAATGGATGGCTCATTTACCATCAGATTCTTTTTCACACACAGACTGTGGTAATCTTTCATCGCTTGTTGATCTCAGATAGTCGTCTTCACTGGGCTCAGTCAGCAACAGAAGATTCAGACGCCCTGTCTGTAGAGATCAGTTCCTACATTCTGCTAGCTGTTCTCACTACAGATCAGCTCAGTGCTGCAGATTTGGGTTACGCTAACAGGATTGTCAGCTGGCTGGTGAGGCAGCAAAATTCATATGGAGGCTTTTCTTCGACTCAGGTACTTAATCAGATTACATGTTTTTAAATACATGGTTACTTTGAAAAACCTAATAAAATCCTTTTGAATAGTAGTTTCTGCTAAAAGGACAAATCTCTGTCTTAGGTTCTGTTTATTCTGTTCAGTGGCAGGTTCATAGTAAAAGTTGTTCTTTGTGTTTCTCAGGACACCGTTGTGGCTCTCCAGGCTCTGGCTCTTTACTCTACCAAAGTGTTCAGCTCAGAGGGCTCTAGTACGGTAACTGTGAAGTCAGCAGGAGGAGACAGTCACCAGTTTGATGTACACCAGAACAACAGGTTACTGTATCAAGAGAAATCATTGCAAGATGTTCCTGGTAAATACAGTATTGAGGTGGAGGGCTCCACCTGTGTGTCAGTGCAGGTCAGTACAGCAGTTCTTCCTTACATTTACATTTAGCAGATGCTTTTATCCAAAGAGACTTACAAATGAGAGAACAACACAAGTGAGTAGTTAAGGAGGAACTGTAGAATAGAAACCTGATCATTATCACTGGGGCAGTCATGGGCTTGTGGTTAAGGAACTAGCCTTGTGACCTGAAGGTCCCTGGTTCGATTCCCGATCCCACCAAGGACCATGGCTGAAGTTCCATTGGGCAAGGCACCTAACCCCAATTGCTCTCCAGGCCCTGTGTTCAAGGCTGCCCACCGCTCCAGGCATTGTGTGTATATATGTGGGTGTTTCACTGCACAGATGGGTTAAATGTGGAGGAGAAATTCCTCTGTGTGTATGCCAAATAAAAATCACTTCATCACTTATCACTTCATCATCATTATCCGATCCCGCCCTTTTTTAGTCTTTGTGAGTGAGTGAGTGGGCACAGTGCTGGATTGGCTCCCTGTCCTGAGTGTATCTGCCCAGCGCCCTGTAAGGTTCTTCATTGGATGGGCATAGGGAACCCCCACACATCCCTAGTAGAGAATTAAGAAGAAGATAATATGAGATGGATGGTTCAGTTACTACTAGATTTTTTTTTTCACACACAGTCTGTGGTATTCTTTCATCTCTTGTTGATCTCAGATAGTCGTCATTTTACTGTTGCTTTGTTTGTAAATAGCTTAAATATAAATGCAGTTCAATTAAAAATAAAAAAATTAAGGCCCGTTCACCTCTCAGCGCTGGGGATCCAGCTTCAAATGCCGATTTGGATGGAGTTTCTATTCGTGTTCTCTAGATTCTACGGTTTCTTCCCACAGTTGAAAAACATGTATTTAAGGTGAATTGGCTGCTCTAGATTGCCCTATATAATGAGTGTCTCACAAGAATCTCCCAATTCATACAAATAATAGTATTTGTAGAGCATCTAACCGGGCCAGTGACCCCACTATATCTTACAGTAGTGGGTAGAAACATTACAATTTTACGATCTAAGTATGTTCTTATTAGTTTGTAAAGTTAAAGACGAAAAAAAAATCTGAAGTGCAAACTTGCATCATTGATTAACCATCTATCTTAATATCTTCCACATAATCCTAAACTAGGGACTAGGGTCTTGGGCGGGTTCATCATGCTCAACATTTTTGGTGCTGGGTAGATACACCCAAGACAGGGCGCTAATCTATTGCTAAGCCTAAGCCACGGTTCTGCCCCTAACTTAATTAATAAAGACATAACTGCTTTAACTTACTGTGAACACTTTTGTTTTCTTGTAGATGGCACAGGTCTACAACATCCCTACACATGCTAAGCCCAATACTCTGAGCATTACAGCAACAGCAACAGCAAGGGACAACTGCATTTCATCAACAGGACAAAATCTGGATCTTGCATTTACTGTCAAGTAAGCATTTCTTTGTAAATGAACAATAAGTTCGACTGACTAAAACTTTATGCATTTTCTAAATGTAAATATTTCATTTTATCTTCAGATATTCTGGAGCACTAGAACACTCTAATATGGTTATAGTGGACATTAAACTCTTATCCGGTTTCACAGCCGATATCAGTTTGGTAAGTAAAGAACATTAATGCAATACAGTAAAATAAAGTATTATTATTATTATTATTATTATTATTATTATTATTATAATTATTATTATACAGCATCATGTTCATTAAAAAGAGAAATTAAACATGTTTATTTTTTCAGCTGAAACATGCGTTTATGGTTGAACGCATTGATACCAAAGATGAACATGTCATCATGTATATCAAAGAAGTAAGAGAAACTTTATTTTATTTTTCTGTAATATAGAAATTATACTACAAACTCTGTACCCAAAAACATTCAGTTATTTGCGTTAAAATTAAGAATATCATTCTTTTTAACTTTAATTGATGAAAGTATGAAATAAAATGTCTTTACCTAAAAACCTAATTATTTTATAAATATAAACCAATTTTAAATTTGTCAGCAACACACTTTAAATCAGTATGTATATATAGTGTGTGTGTGTGTGTGTGGGGGGGGGGGGTTCTCCACTGACCACTTGACTTTGTAGTTCTACAGTTTCATTCTGTAGTTCATCTGTTTCTCTACATACTCTGTTAGTCCTATTTACTCTGTTCTGTGTTCAGCAGCACTGCTGTGTTTGATCCACTCATATCAGCACAACACACACGAACACACCTGTTCTACCATGACAGTGTGACTACAGCACTGAGAATTATCCACCACCATAATATTTCCTCTGCAGGGTCCTAACCATTGGATAACATACCTAAGAACTCTAACAATGTTTGTAGAAAAATAGATAGACTAGAGAAAGGAATTGTAGAACTACATCTACAATACATCTAAGTCCATCTATATGATCAGTGGAACTGAAAAAAAGAGTGTAGAATTGAAGAGGTTTACACGTGTTATATGTATGTATGTATGTATGTATGTATATGTAGCTTGATATTATGTAGTTCATGTGACTGTGTCTTTTGTGTTAGAGATTTATTGTGTGGTGTGTATTTTGTGTTTAACAGCTTAGAAAAAATCTGTACATCAATTATAATCTTAATATCAAACAAGTGCTTCCAGTCAAGAACCTCAAGCCGGCAGTGATCAAAATCTATGATTACTACCAACCCAGTAAGATTTTCATTGTTTATTGATTTATTCAATTTTAAGACTTTAATATACGTGCAGTTTGTAATATCCTTCATGTCTTGCCTTTAGGTGATCATTCAGAGGCTGAGTACACATACCCAAGTTTCAATATGAAGAAATGCTTTGAATATCTGTCGTACTGAGGTTTTGAAAATTTGTACTGTGCTCATTCAAAATAAACAAGTGAAGCTGATGAGTCATTTCACATTTATGATACAAATTTTTTTTTGTCTTTCTATATTAAAAAATTACATTTTGTTCAACTCAATTACTTTCCTTTTAAATCCTGAATGCCATTTGTTGAATGGCTTATTGATTATTATGAACATACGGCAGGTGTGATAATGCAATAAAGCACGAGCGTGCCTGATTTATTCATTACAGTAATACACACCCTTGTGTGCCTTATTGTTTTTATAAAACATTCACAAACAGACTATAATAAAAAAGGTTTAATGCATAAATTCATTCATTAAAAACTAAATCCTTACGTAACTGGTCTTCCCCCACATAATCTAGTCCATTTTTTTAAACACTGCCTGTTATAGAAACCCAAAACCTGTTACTCAGCGATCAAATACTATCTAGTGGCCAAATTACAGAATACATTTTATAAAAAACATCATGCATTGATACAAATGTGAAGCGATCAGAGGTGTGCATTATTGTCAATAAAGTTACGACTGAACAAACAGCTCAGACAACCATATTTAAGGACCATAGCCTTTAACTTCTGTGCATAAAAGTGATTACTTCATTACAGCCACATGTATCAGAGCACATTTTCAGTAGGGCTAAACTGTAAATAAATGCATTTTATTTTCAAAACAATGGCTAAAATATTATAATGACAAATTACAAATCTTTTTCACATTGTCTTATGTAAGCCCCATTCTTTTTCAGCCTCAGTGCTTAATCTTAATCTCCCATGTGGTAAAGCAAATATGATGCACCAGTCCTTATGAAGGTAACACCCTGTCTCTCCAATGCTGGTTTTGCTGATTCTTCTGTTTATCAGGGTCTCTCTTTCCCCATTTGAGTGCCGAGGTTCTGTTTGAATTTTAAAAATGAGAATATAATTTGATATTTGATTATATATATATATATATATATATATATATATATATATATATATATATATATATATATATATATATATATATGGCGGCACGGTGGCTTAGTGGTTAGTACGTTCTCCTCTCAGCGCTAGGGATTCCCGGTTCGAATTCCCATCTGGGTGGAGGTGCCATGTTTTCCCTGTGTCCGCGTGGGTTTCCTCCGGGTTCTCCGGTTTCCTCCCACAGTCCAAAAACATGGATGAAGTCAATTGAATTCTCCAAATTGCCCCATATAGAGTGTGTTTGTGTGAGTGAGTGTGTGCCCAGCGATGGATTGGCACCCTGTCCTGGGTCTATCTGGCCAGCGCCCGAAACGTTCTCCACTGGATGGGCATGGGGAACCCCCCTGCGACCCTAATAGAGGATAAAGCGGGAGATAATGAATGAAATATATATATATATACACACACACACACACACATACACACACATACAACATACATACAGTGGGGAAAAAAGCTATTTAGTCAGTCACAAATTGTTCAAGTTTCCCACTTAATATGAGGAAGGCCTGTAATTGACATTATAGGTAGTCCTCAGCTATGAGAGACACATTGAGAAAAAAAATCTCAAAATCATATTGTCTGATTTTTAAAGAATTTACTTGCATATAATGGTGGAAAAAAAAGGTTTTTGGTCACCTACAAACAAGCAAGATTTCTGGCTGTTACAGACCTGTAACTTCTTCTTTAAGAGGCTCCTCTGTCCTCCACTAATTATCTGTATTAATGGCACATGTTTGAACTTGTTAACAGTATAAAAGACACCTGCCCACAACCTCAAATAGTCACACTCCAAACTCCACTATGGTGAAAAAGAGCTGTCGAAAGACACAAGAAACAAAACTCTAGACCTGCACCAGACGGGAAGACTGAATCTGCAATAGGCAAGCAGCTTGGTGTAAAAACTACTGTGGGAGCAATAATCAGAAAATGGAAGACTTACAAGACCACTGCTAATCAGGGGCTCCACGCAAGATCTCAGCTCGTGGGGTCAAAATGATCACAAGAACGGTGAGCGGTTTATTCCTCTCCAATCGGTGAGCACACTGCAGTGATGAAGACAAGGACTGCCATGGCATCCAGATTTTACTGGCATAGAATGTCAGTTAACATTGAAAATTGGCTAGTTTTTTTGTGTGTGTATTATAGTATATGCAAGCTGTATATAATAAAATTATATATATAAAAAAAAAGTTAGCTTAACAATTTAAGTACTTTCGCTGGTGGTTCGGAGTGTGACTGTTTAAGGTTGTGGGCAGGTGTCTTTTATACTGTTAACGAGTTCAAACAGGTGCCATTAATACAGATAATGAGTGGAGGACAGAGGAGCCTCTTAAAGAAGAAGTTACAGGTCTGTAACAGCCAGATACCTTGCTTGTTTGTTATTGACCAAATATTATTTTCCATCATTGTTTGCAAATAGGCGGCACGGTGGCTTAGTGGTTAACACGTTCGCCTCTCAGCGCAAGGGATTCCCGGTTCGAATCCCCATCTGGGTGGAGTTTCCATGTTCTCCCTGTGTCCGCGTGGGTTTCCTCCGGGTTCTCTGGTTTCCTCCCACAGCCAAAAACATGGATCAAGTCAATTGAATTCTCCAAATTGCCCCATATAAAGTGTGTCTGTGTGAGTGAGTGTGTGCCCAGCGATGGATTGGCGCCCTGTCCTGGGTCTATCTGCCCAGCGCCCGAGATGTTCTCCCCTGGATGGGCATGGGGAACCCCACCGCGACCCTAATAGAGGATAAAGTGGGAGATAATGAATGAATGAATGATTGCAAATAAATTCTTTAAAAATCAGATAATGTGATCTTCAGAATTTTGTCTCTCATAGTTGAGGTCTACCTATGATATCAATTACAGGCCTCTCTCATCTTTTTAAGTGGGAGAACTTGCACAATTGGTGAGTGACATACTTTCCCCCCCCCTACTATATATAGTCAAATATTAGAACAGGGTAAACAAGGTCTGTGAGCCATAATTGAATGTTTATGTCATGTGCCACATGCGATACAAATGATAATAAAGTGTCCTTGAAATCAAATAGAACCTCTGCACTGAAATGGAAAAAAAAACCTTGTTACCTTCACAAGGACTGGTGCATCATATTTACTTTACCACATGGGAGATTAAGCACTAAGGCCGGAGAAGAATGGAGCTTACATAAGCCAATGTGAAAAAGATTTGTAATTAGTCATCATTTTCTTTCTTCCATTGTTTTGAAATTAAAATGTATTTATTTACAGTTTACCCCTACTGAAAATGTGCTCTGATACATGTGGCTGTAATGAAGTAATCACTTTAATGCACAGTAGTTAAAGGTTATTATAAAACAGGTAGTCACGGTCCTTAATGCATGATATACAATACATTATTTTCCTGAGGTTTTTTTATAAACTGCGTTCTGTAATTTGTCCACTTGTTGGGAGATTTTTTTTTTTAATAAGTGCATTTATGCATCAACACTTTTTTTTATTATAGTCTGTAAACATTTTATAAAAGCAATAAGGCACTCAAGAGTTTGTATTACAGTGAATAAATCAGGCCGGCTTGTGCCTTTATTGCTTTATTATCACACCTGCCACATGTTCCAATTATAACCATTGTGCAATTATCTGTTTCAAATGCAATTAGTGAATAATAATAATCAATAAGCCATTCAACAAATGGCATTCAGGATTTAAAACAAAAGCAATTTAGTTTAACAAAATGTGATATTTTAATACAGAAATACAAAAAAAAAAAATTGTATCATAAATGTGAAATGACTCATCAGCTTCACTTAGGCCTTTTGTTTTGGCTTTGCATTCTCACTTACTGTGGATTGGAACAGGGCTCTTTTTGAATGGAACAGGGCTATTCGAGTTCAAATATTGACCAGATATAATCAAACATACAATCACAAGCTGCTGCAGTGATAAACGCAGATCAATATGAGCATGTTATTTTTAAAGCATGAAAATAATAAATGTTTATTTCGAATAAGCACAGAACAGATTTTGAAAACCACAGTACAGCAGGTCTTCAGAGCATTTCTTCATATTGAAACTTATTGACATGGGTATGTGTACTCAGCCTCTGAATGATCACCTAAAGGCAAGACATGAAGGATATTACAAACTGCACGTATATTAATTGAATAAATCAATAAACAATGAAAATCTTACTGGGTTGGTAGTAATCATAGATTTTGATCACTGCTGGCTTGAGGTTCTTGACTGGAAGCACTTGTTTGATATTAAGATTATAATTTATGGGCAGATTTTTTCTAAGCTGTTAAACACAAAAGACACCACACAATAAATCTACAATAAAAACACAAAACACACACTCACATGAACTACATAATGTCAAACTACATATATATACAACACGTGTAAACCTCCTCAGTTCTACACTCACTGTCTGTTTTTCGGTTCCACTGATCATATAGATGGACTTTGTAGTTCTACAATTCCTTTCTCTAGTCCATCTGTTTCTCTACAAACATTAGTCTGCTTGAGTATGTTCTCCAATGGTCAGGACCCCACAGAGGAGATATTAGGGTGGTGGATGATTGCAGTGCAGTTGTGTTAGTGTGTGTTTTGCTGGCATGAGTGGATCAGACACAGCAGTTCTGCTGGACAGAGAACAGAGTCAAGAGGACCAACAGAGTATGTAGAGAAACAGATGGACTATACCCCCCACACCTACACACACACACACACACACACACACACACACACACACACACACACACACACACACATACTCACATACATGCATGCATGCTATTCAATGCTAGATCTCATTCTTATAGTGTGTGTGTCTGTATGTGTGTGTTTGCCCTGCCTGCTGTCCAGATTTGTCCCTAATTAAAATATCATATCATTAAATGAGAATAAGTTAAAGATGATCACAAACGCTTAAGTCTTACATCAGGTCAGAACAGAACAGGTAAATATTGCTTGATTTGGACTTGTGAATGTAAATGTAGCTGTCCATATAAATGTAAATGTAATGTAAATGTAAACTGATTTAAAGTGTGTTATTAATGTAAGTACTTTACCTAAAAACCTAATTATTTTATAAATATAAACCAATTCTAAATTTGATGTCAACAAAAGTTAAAAAGCATGATATTCTGAATATAACTGAATCTTTTTGGGTGCAGGGTTTGTAGTATAATTTCTATAATACAGAAAAATAAAATAATGTTTCTCTTACTTCTTTGATATACATGATGACATGTTCATCTTTGGTATCAATGCGTTCAACCATAAGCGCATGTTTCAGCTGAAAAAACAAACATGTTTAATTTCTCTTATTAATTAACATGATGCTTTTTGATAATAATAATAATAATAATAATAATAATAATAATAATAATAATAATAATTTACTGTATTGCATTAATGTTCTTTACTTACCAAATTGATATCGGCTGTGAAACCGGATAAGAGTTTAATGTCCACTATAACCATATTAGAGTGTTCTAGTGTTCCAGAATATCTGAAGACAAAATGAAATATTTACATTTAGAAAATGCATAAAGTTTTAGTCAGTCGAACTTATTATTAATTTACAAAGAAATGCTTACTTGACAGTAAATGAAAGATCCAGATTTTGTCCAGTTGATGAAGTGCAGTTGTCCCTTGCTGTTGCTTTAATGCTCAGGGTATTGGGCTCAGCATGTGTAGGGATGTTGTAGACCTGTGCAATCTACAAGAAACCAAAAGAGCTGATAGTAAGTTAAAGCAGTTATGTATTTATTAATTAAGTTTGGGGCAGCATGATGACTTAGTGGTTAGCACGTCCGCCTCTCAATGCTGGGGAACCAGGTGTGAATTCCAACCTTAAGTGTCCACGTCCTCCCATTTCACCCCTATAGTCTGTGTGAGTGAGTCAGTGTGTGTCCAGCAATAGATTGGTGCCCTGTCCGCGATGTATATACCCAGCACCCAAAATGTTCTCCCCTGGATGAGCATGTGGAACCGCTCTGCGACCCTAGTCCATAGTGTAGGATTATGTGGAAGATACTGAGAAGATAGATGGTTATGCAAGTTTGCATTTCAGATTTTTTTCCACTTTAACTTCAAATAATAAGAACATACTTAGATCATAAAATTGTAATGTTTCTTTCTGACAATGTGCTACTGTAAAAAGTGCTCTATAAATAAATTGCTTGAACTTGAACTTCTCTCATTTGTAATTCAATTTAGATAAAAGCATCTGCTAAATGTAAATGTAAGTAAGAACTGCTGTACTGACCTGCACTGTCACACAGGTGGAACCCTCCACCTCAATACTGTATTTACCAGGAACATCTTGCAATGATTTCTCTTGATACAGTAACTTGTTGTTCTGGTGTACATCAAACTGGTGACTGTCTCCTCCTGCTGACTTCACAGTTACCGTACTAGAGCCCTCTGAACTGAACACTTTGGTGGAGTACAGAGCCAGAGCCTGGAGAGCAACAACGGTGTCCTGAGAAACACAAAAAACTTTTATTATGAAACTGCCACTGAACAGAACAAACAGAACCTAAGACAGAGATTTGTCCTTTTAGCAGAAAATACTATTCAAAAGGATTTTATTAGGTTTTTCAAAGTAACCATGTATTTAAAAACATGTATTCTGATTAAGTACCTGAGTCGAAGAAAAGCCTCCATATGGATTTTGCTGCCTCACCAGCCACCTAACAATCCTGTTTACATAACCCAAATCTGCAGCACTGAGCTGATCTGTAGTGAGAACAGCTAGCAGAACGTAGGAACTGATCTCTACAGACAGGGCGTCTGAATCTTCTGATGCTGACTGAGACCAGTGAAGACGACTATCTGAGATCAACAAGAGATGAAAGATTACCACAGTCTGTGTGTGGAAAAGAATCTGGTTGTAAATGAACCATTTATTCATTTTCTTTTGCTTAGTCCTCTACTGGGGGTTCCTCATGCCCATGCAGGAGAGAACGTTTTGAGCAGATACACCCTGAATCCCAATCTGGTTGAAGTTTCCATGTTCTCCCCATGACAGCGTTGGTTGAATTCTCCAAATTGCCCCATATAGAGTGTGTTTGTGTGAGTAAGTGTGTGTCCAGTGATAGATTGGCGCCCTGTCCTGGGTGTATCTGCCCAGCGCCTGAAACGTTCTCCCCTGGATTGGCATGGGGAACCTCCCCGTAACCCTAGTTCCTAGCATAGGATTGGGCAGAAGATAATGGATGAGTGGGATGTTAAAAATGTAAGAATAATATTAAACCTCCTGAGATGGCAACACTGTCCAACTCTTTTAGCAGCTGCTGCCGAAGTTCAGTTTTCCCAGCCAGACTGAAGGTGTAGGCCAACAGGGCGGTGGTGTAGGTGTTTGTAATTTTACCGACAGAAGATTGTAGGTAAAGCAGCCCATTTTTTACTGAATTATCCTTCATTAAAAAACAAAATATGATTTTATACAAATTAACTGCAGGTATTCCATTAAAGAAAGACATAACAGAATGATTGTGCATTTTGCCTTTAGACTTATTTTTTTATTTAGAAATAATGTTCTTACCTCCTCACTGTATCCCAATTCAAGAAATGAAGCAGTGATGTATGCAGTCATGGTTACATCATCATTCACTCCACCCTACAATACACATTCAGTTTGTTACTATACAGATGTGTTCATCATTTAGTTTACTTTGAACAGTCTATATAACCTAAATAAGTCTTATCCCATTTTGTCTAGGATAATGTAAATAATCCCCAACAACCTATAGTGTGGGGAGGGGGAATCCAGATTCGAATCCCACTCTGGGTGGAGTTTTCATATTTTCCTTGTGTCCATGTGGGTTTCCTCCCATGGTTCAAATACATGGATTTAAGGTAAATTGGCTGCTCTAATTTGCCCCTATCTAGATTGCCTCTATATAATGTGTGTCTGTGTGAGTGCCCAGCGATGGATTGCCGCCCTGTTGCGGGTGTATCTATCCGTATATGAGGGATCCCAACGCAACCCTAGTAGAGGATTAAGCGGAATATGATGAGAAGAAATTAATCCATCTATTAAATATAGATATGTATTTATATCTATATGTTTCAAAATTTAACATACTAAATTTATAAGTATGTTATCATCATCCATTATCCTCCACTTAATCCTTTACTAGAGTCACAGGAGGGTTCCTCATGCCTATCCAGGGAAGAATGTTTTAGGCACTTGGCAGATACACCCAGTCTATTGCTTGGCACACGCTTACACACAGACAAATACACACTATATGGGGCAATTTAAAGCATTCAATTTACCTTGGCTTAATGTTTTTTTTTTTGGACTGTGGGAGGAAACTGGAGAACCCAAAGGAAACCCAAGCAGACACACAGAAAACATAGAAACTCCATTCAGATTGAGATTCAAACCTAGCACTTAGAGGAGAACGTGCTAATCACTAAGCCACAGTGCCTCCCAAGTATGTTATATATTTATTAACATTACATTATTCCATTTTTTTTCATTTTGTAATGTTCAGTTTGTTAGTGTGATTGGTATTAGTATTGAATTTTTATTAACATTGTTGCTTTGTAATGGTGGCTTAGTGGTTAGCATGTTCATCTCTCAGCACTAGTCTCCATGTTCTCACCAGTTTCTTCCCACAGTCCAAAAACATGGATCAAGGTCAATTGAATTCTCCAAATTGCTCCATATAGAGTCTGTTTGTGTGTGTGTGTTTCCAGCGATATATTGGTGCCCTGTCCTGGGTGTATCTGCCCAGCGCCCGAAACATTCTCCCCTGGATGGGCATGAACCTAGTAGAGGCTAAAGTGGAAGATAATGGATGGATGAATGCTTTGTTATAATGTATGTGCTGACAAACTGAAAGACTATATTTAAAGGGCTTTGATAATAAACTCTGTACTAACCTTCATTCTATTATTGAAGAGTCGTCCTTGTCTGATGAAAGATCCATTTTTTCCCTGTCTACTGATCAACCAATCTTTTGCACTATTAATAATTTTTGGGTCGATAAAGACATAATGCTTTGCTTTACCAAAGTTCTTCAGGACAAAAGCAGTTAACCTGGAGGAGAGTATAATTAGAAGTTTTTTTAAATGTATCTGATTCAATCGATTACGGCAAAAATACATTTCATTAATTATTGTGTATTAGAAGAATGGAAGGTTTTAACTTGTAAATTGCAACACAGACTTACCATGTGTTGCCCTCCACTGTACCAAATGTGCTGTATGCCCCATCAAAATGCTTGTAGTTCAACTGCCTCTGGTATCCTGTTCAAAGCCACGTCATTTGTATTTATTATGTATTTCACGCTACAAAAGTACAAAAGTATATTGAAAAAAATACGACACACTGACCACTCTTAAGGAATTCTGTCGCCATGGCGCGGATCTTTGGGGTGAGCTGCTGAGTGTTTTCAAGATACTGAAGAATGTAGATATTGGGTGACAGGAGAGCCATGTTTTGTTCTCCACAGCCATAAGGCATCTGGAGCAGTCCATCAAGGTTTTTTAATGCACGACCGAGTATGTCTCCTACAAGAACCCACAGTAATATTTGTTGCTCTGCATGGCAGACAGAATCATTTTATTCAATGAAACAAATTTAGATATTTTACCAAGCACTGAGACGGAAGCCCGTGCTGATCCCTCAATGACATTCTTAGGAACAGTCAGCTCCAGTTCCTCTGAAACTTTGTTTCCTTAAGGCACAAAAAATATTACTTATTTTTTATATAAAATTACACAAAGATAATTAAATTATTTGTGTCATTTAATTATATTTTTACATCGCAAATCATCATCTTCTGCTTAATGCTCTATTAGGGTCACGGGGGAATGCCAATGTCCATTCAGGGGAGAACGTGTGAGGCGCTGTGCAGACCGACCCGGAACAGGGCGCCAATCCATTGCTGAGCATACACTCACTATATAAGGGCAATTTTAAGCAGCTAATTCACCTTGGTAAACAATATCTGTTACACTTATTTTCTGACTTGTAAAGATTTCAATTTTTGCAGTGCAGTCATAAGCATTCCTCTGAACAATTAAAGCGTATGCTCTCTAATGTGATCCTGATTTTGCTGCAGTGCAGTGTCAGAATCAGTGTGACTAGAAATGAGCAAAATATTAAAAAAAAATTTTTTAAAAACCACCCCTATATCATGTTAAATTACTTTATCCTTAATTCTGCTTCTGAAGTATAAAATTTTGTAGAAA
This sequence comes from Corydoras sp. C115, assembly GCA_019802505.1. NCBI lineage: Eukaryota > Metazoa > Chordata > Actinopteri > Siluriformes > Callichthyidae > Corydoras > Corydoras sp. C115. Next base: position 2,554,996 of record JAFMOC010000064.1, on the reverse strand, counting down.
ATTTGCAATTTATTAGCTTTATTAATTTATTAAATTAATTAGATGAAGCTAATATAATGGTAATAATAATAATAATAATAATAATAATAATAATAATAATAACACCAGCCACTTCAGACAATTTGATGAGAATTAACATTTTGTATATTGGCATTTATGGATCTAAGATGCTTAAGATTATTAAATTGTTGAACTGGATCTAACCTTGTGGACACAGCAACCAGTTTTGACTTTTGCTCTTTTCAGTTCCTTCAGCCTAAACAAACATAAGACTTGATCAGATATCTTTGAATATCAATAAAAACACATAATAACCCAATACTGCTGTTGTTGCTGATGTTGATTTGATTATTAAGGTCATGTCAGCTGCTGAGGCTATTATCACACCTGGGAAATATTTCAAAGGTACATAAAATAAATGGTGGGATATAGTGGGTTGAAATTTGAACAAGTCTGTATAGCGGGCAGGGTGATTATAAATCTGATTCTGATTCTTGGCTTATATAGCATTTTAAATTCAAGTTCTGTCAGGAATCGTATCAGTTGATGTGATCGTAGGGAGGTGAGGATTTTTCTGTAGCTGTCTGATTTGTAGGATTCTGTTCTGATGCAGTTGATCTGTTTACAGAAAAAGAGGATATGTTTCACTGAAGTCCCTGATCCACAGAATGAGCAGGTGGGTAACTGGTCTGCATTTAGCAAGTGTGAGTGTATAAGCTTTGTGTGTCCTATATGGCATCTAGTGAATATACACCGGAACACCAAATACTATAAATATATATTTAGAACAGTCCTACCTGTACCAGCAAGCTTCTTGTTACTGTATCGATACGGCCTCTTTCTGGAACATTCACGATTTTATTATCACAGACAGTTTGAGACTGTTCTGCTTCTGCACTAACAGTCACATTTAATGTTCCTGTAACACATAAATATACATATAAATATATAAATTTTAATTATGAACATTATTAAAAAGGGGCTTATACTTTCTGGGACTTACCAAGCACAGAGGGAATCAGAGTCCATATGAAAGTTTTTCTTCCATTTGCACACAGACAGGATGAATACTGACCATCAGACGAAGCCTCCAGAGTGTAATGTGGAGAGGGAGCTGGAGTCACCTTAACCTGTATGATTACAATGATTCATTTGTAATGGATCTGATTCATCCTGCGCTGTCTGAAATTAAAAGCAAATAGTACCATGATGCATTTGGGGAGATAATTGAAGACGGTAGCCTTCAGCTCAAAAACCTCCCCACGAACAATAGAGTAGGGTAGTGAGAGCTCCAGGAAGAATGGCTGAAAGACAGTGTGTGTCACAGGAGGTGCCAGTCCTAGACCTTCAGAGGACACACAAAATGTTTCTGTCTCCCAAGTGGTGATGGTGTCAGGAACAGTTACTGGAACCTGTGCTGTTCCAGATTCTCTGTGGAAAAGATTTTTGACATGATGCTTTATTGATATGGTACAAAACTGGTAAACAGTATTACTATAAAGTACATATTTACTAACCCCACTTTAACAAGTTGCCATATCCAAGTTTCTGGAAAGAATTTGCGAACTGTCTGAATTGGTTCCAAATCTCCCGAACCTACTGATCCAGCCATACCTACGCTGTCTACTGTTGAAACAACAAAAAAAAGTCATTGTGATTCTCCATCCTGTAGTTGCAATCCACTTACGTAAACGGTCTTAAACAGTCAGTTTTACTGTGATGGTAGTGCAGTGGCACTATGGGACTAAGATTCATGGAACAACAAGAACGGGCTTTGTTCACAGACTCTTTAAAATCACATTTAAGTTACAGCTGTTGGCTGGTGTTATGGCCGAAAATCCCACTCCTGACGTTCCATAGATCTCTCTCCATGGTATGCGTTACAGCTTATTAAGGCTACATACGTTCAGCAGACGGAACCACATCAGGTGCCTTAATTTTATTCAATGAACAATGCGGTTGGCTCTGCCTTTCCTCCCCCAGCTCCACTGCGCTACTGTCACAGTGAGACTGACAAGAAGTTAATCAACCCTAAACTGGTGGATAGTTAACTGCAATCAGGAACCTTTACCATGTGTTGCTGCAACATGTCACAGTAATGCATTATACATGTGAAATTGTATAACATTAAAACTTTAGATTACATATGTTCACAAACAATAAAACAAATACAGTGGTATGCAAAAGTTTGGGCACCCCTGATCATTTTCATGATATTGCATTATAATTCATAGGCTGTTCTTATTAGCAATTTCAATTAAATAGATCATATAGCCGACGAACACAGTGATATTTACAGTTTAATAAAGTTTATGGGATTCACAAAAAGTCTGCAATAAATATTTAAGCAAAATTAGGGAGGTGCATTTGGGCACTCCTATAATTTTATTGATTTGAATAACTTTAGCATTAATAATTGGAACACAAATTTAGTTTTTTTTATTTAAAATAAAAAAGATTGTTTGACATCATGGTTCAGGGGAAAGATAGAAAAAGCTCTCTCAGAGATTTCAGCTCTCAGTTTCTACTGTGAGGAACATGGTGAGGAAATAGAAAATCACAGATACAGTTCAAGTTAAGCTCATTCTTAAGAACAATGTTCAAGAATCAGTGAGGAGCAGTGGGGCTGCAGACTTTAACAAGACAATGACCCGAAACACTGCTCGAAAGGCAGAAGATCAAGTACAACCTTGTGGAATGGGCATCTCAGAACTTATGACTGAGTATTACTGAAAATCTGTGGTGTGATTTAAAGTGGACATGTTCAAAAACCATCAAATCTGCCTGAACTTGAGATGTTTTGTAAAGAATGGTCCAAAATACCTTAAACCAGAATCCAGACTCTCGTTGGAAGCTATAGTAAAAGTTAGAGGCTGTTATTTCTGCAAAAGAAGGATGTACTAAATATTGATGTATTTTTTTTGTTGGGGTGCCCAAATTTATGCATCTGCCTAATTTTGTTTAAATAATTACTGCAACCTTTCTGTAAATCCTATAAAATCTCACTTCTCAAATATCACTGTGTTCGTCTGCTATATGGTATAATTTACTGAAATTGCTGATCCCAACAAACAATAATTTATAAAGGAAAATCAGGAAAATTGTCAGGGTGGCAATTTTTGGCAAAAAAAAAAAAACTTTTGCATACCACTAATGTAATTTGAATGTTCATAAATGCCTACTTAATCCAGTACCATAATACTCCATAGTGTGATATGTTCTGCGTTTGTACGTCAAACAAGGATGGGTTCTTACAACCAAATTACTTGCCATCTTCAGTCCCACTCTCTGTAAGATAATAAAAAACAACTTTAAGTTTATTTGAGGTCATTTTGCCGACACTTTTAGCCACTGCAAGGATGACTGGGATTTTAAAATCCTGTTGGCTAACCCTTGGAGAGCCATCAGCCAGCTCTTGATATGCATATGCAACCCACTCCCTATACCCAGCCTCACATTTAGAATGGAGGTGAAAAGCATTTACATTACATTACATTACATTTAGTCATTTAGCAGACGCTTTTATCCAAAGCGACTTACAAATGAGAACAACACAAGTCAGAAGCCATGAAGAAAACCAACTATACTGTAAGTTCATCAAACCTGATTGTTGTTTTTATTTTATTTTTTTTTATAACAGGTATTTGTTACAGGCATTTACTGTAAGAGTTCAAGTGCAAACACTGGAACAAGTTAATCCAAAAAACCAGAGGAGGTTAATCACTCGCTAGCTGAAACCGACTGTCAACTGTCCTGCCAACTGTCAAACCGACTCTCTGGTGAGTCATCGTGACCGAGTCCTCGGTTTAATAGGAACTTAAAGAACCATTAACAACCACACGCTTAACAGTGTCTGTTAGTGTAGACTGTTCATTTGTGTTCAGTAACCTCTACCAGATGCGTTTAGAAACATCAGGGGCTTTAGCCCAGATCCCTTATTCCCCCTCTGTCCTCTGTAAAAAGTGCCCTTTCATGAGTGCATTTATCTATTTTTCAAAATGTCATTACATTAATTTTGTTTGATCATTTATTAGCAAAAATATCCGATTTAGAGTCAGTCGCAGATGATACAGTTTTAACAAGGAAATATCGTAACTTTGCGACAGTTTGCACCTTCAGAAAAATTCTGACGATTTTTGAAAGCTGAGAAGCTGCTCTGAACAGCCAACATACAGTTATTACAGTAACTTTACGGTAACCAATACTGGCAAAAAAAAATCTGTCTCCCTCACACACACACACAAAGCTCGGAAACACAAACAGCTGATGGTGACTCCATCGTTCGGTCCCGCTGCTGGAGGAGAGGCTGCAGAGAAAGCTGCTCTCATTTGATCCGGGGCTACTGACAAAACAACCGGGGCTACAGCCCCGAAAGCCCAGGTCTAACGACGCCCCGGACCTCTACACTACTACTAATGTAAAAATTGATGATATAATTTAAATAATTTAAGGTAAGCACGGGTGCAGGCATTGAACGCATAGTTTTGGGTTTTTCTTACATAAAATTTCATCAAAGCAAAATTCAGTAAAATCGAGGGTAATTTCTGCTACAAAATAAAATAAAAAAAGATATATGAAGATAGTTTAGGTTAGAGTTTGTTGTTTTTCATATATTTTGCCAATATTTTGTCAACCTTTCCACCCGTTCAGTTTTTAACAAATCCATCTGTTACAAATTTAAAATTGAAGAAAACTGGGTTTGTAATAAAGGTTATGTATGAAGCTACAATTGTTTATATGTATATACTGTATGTTGTGTATATATATAATTTAAAAGATCTTTTTTGCATTCATTTATATATACACTTTATATTTTACATACAGCAACCTGGGAAACGAGCATACTACCTGGTACTTCACTCACTTTGTGTATGTGTTTGTTTCACTGCATTGATGGTTTAAATGTGGCCGACAAATTCCTCTGTGTGCAAGCATTTTACTTTAAATAGATCAAATTACTTTAAGCTTAATTGGTGTGGGGGTAATATTTCTATTTGTCACAATGCAGCTTTACATTGTTCTAAGCCTGAATTCCCAAAGAGTAAGGTGAAGCAACCGTGGCAAGATTAAAAATTCCATGGTGTTTTTTAAGAAACAAACTTGGTGAGGACCAATGCTTAGTGCGCAGCATTAACAGTACATGACACCAATGTACAGATTGTCTGAGAATCATTTTTTAACAATAGAAATTATTCCTTAATGCATATTGCATTTGCAATGCCTACTCAAGTATTAATTAATTAACTAATTGCTTGTTCTAGCAGCACAACATGACATCACAAAGCTCTAACTATATCAGACTCATTTCTAAAGCATAGAACTTAAATGGCCACCCCATTCACCATATCTGAATCCAGCAGAGCTTGTTAGGTTGTAGTAGAAAAGCAGCTATGCATTATGGAGTGCAGCCAACTAATTGGCAGAAACTGCAGCGTCTCGATACTCACATCAGTATCGTTCTTAATATTATTATTTTCAGAATTGGTTACTAAGTTTTAAACACTAATTTGATCATTTTTGCTTAATTAATTAAAAAATGTGGCTGGTTATAATTCCCGACACAGAAAATGTAATACTTGAACTTTAAGAAGTGAAATATAATAATAATTCCTGCTTCATGTAGTAGGACGAGTTTACATTATTACTAATAAGTGATTCCTAAATTAAAGTAAATTTTTAAAGTAACATCTTTTTCACATTGATCTAATACTACATCAGTATTCATTTAAATACATCCAGAAACAGCTATGCAAGATATAAATACTGAGTTTTTACCTTTAGTGTTTCATAAACACGGTCGAATGTTGTTTCACGTCTGGATTGAAATTTAAAACAACGAGCATAATCATCAACTGAATATGGAAAAGATGTCCATGGTTTTTCTGGCATCATTTTGAAGATCTAATAAAAAAAACATTATTTAAAAGATGGTTATGAATTAGTTTGCTAATGTTGAATAACAGGCGACACGATGGCTTAGTGGTTAACATGTTCACTTCTCAGCGCTGGAAATCCAGGTTTGAGTGCAGTTTATGGTCTCCCTGTGGGTTTTATCCAGTGTCTTTCACCAGTCCAAAACATGGATTCAAGGTGAATTGTGTAAATGTGTGTGCCCAGTGATCAATTGGCGATCTGTCCTCTGTGTATCTGTCCATGCTCTGCATGGACATGTGGAAAACCCCCACCTGATGATTTCACATGGCACACTTGTGGTTGGGAAACAAAAAATGTAAAAGGGATCATGATGTTTCAGCATCATTAACATGATTAAAACAATTCTTTAATTTACTTTGTCAGTCGTCAAACGATTTTCAGATTCTAATATAAAAACGCTCTGATCCACAGCACTAAGGGCACACAGTGAACCCGGTTGGGCTGAGAGCTCGAGGGAGTTCTCTTCACCCGGTACTGATGTGGAGGGTGAGAACTGTAGAGAAACCTGAAAAACATTGAAAAAAGTATTGAAACATTGAAAAAATGTTTATTAGCATTTTTCACTAAACTATTGGGAAGCCACAGTGTGCACGGGTCATTGATGAAAACTCCAGCCACAAAAACCTTTATTTTTAAAGTAGCATTACCTTGTTTCTGAAACATTTTTCCATGTCAATGGTTTTGCTTGCAGTGATCACATTCCTACTGGGTAGCACACTATATGCCATAATTTGAACTGCGGGAGAAAACTCAAAGGAAACAGACAGTGTGAACGATATGGCCCCCTTCCTGACATCGGTTGATTCGTTCACTTCAACAGTCTCAAACCCATGATGAACTATGGCTCCTTTAGATAAGACCTGGACCAAGAACACAAAATATAAACCTCAAAAAGAATAGACTAATACAGCTGAAATAGGTGAAATCATGTTCCTTACTGTTATATCACACTGTACTCACCATATAAACAACATCAATGCTGTATTTCTCATTGGTTTCACCAATAATGAAATATTTTATGTTAATTGGAGTTTGTATGCCGCATGCAAAGGTTTTCTCGGAGTGCTCTATCAACAGCTCACTGTACACTGGACTGTAGGTGGTTGCAGGTTCAAGCAGATATACAGAACTATGACCACGTGAAAAGTGTGGATTTCTATAATGTTTGTTTCTTTCTCTAGAGATGCTCGCCTACATTACGAAACAGACAGAACATAAAAATTAGGTTTACTGAACAATACAGTGTATTAACCCTCAGGAGATCATGTGGCCAATTCTGCAATTCTAAATTTGGCAAATGATACAATTTTTTTTAATATATTTTAGAATTGTGGTGTCAAGTCCTTATTTTTCCATTAAGTCATTTAGCAGATGCTTTTATCCAAAGCAACATACAAATGCAACAACACATGTAAACATTTCTTACAGCAAGTGCTTGTGGAAGAGATAGATTTCGAGCTGTTTCTTAAAAATGCAAAGTGATTGCGTTAAAGACAAAGTTGGGAACAATGTGCCAGCATTTGTAAGTAAGGTTTAATCACCATGCAACACTCATTACCATAAACAAGTGTAGTGAACGATTCAGTGTGAATATAAAACAGAAATGAAACTCCTTAAATTAGATTAAAAAGCTACATAAAAAAAATCTTATTTGATACTAGGGGCAAAATATGCCCCTATAAAAAAATAATCCTTGGTTTATCTGCACAGCGCTCATCTCCTAGACAATATTCTCCAAGGAAACAACCCCGCAAACCGAGTATGGGATTAAGTGGAAGATAACAGATGGATGGTGTGTGTGAAAAAAATTATATAAATAATTGTGTTAAGTGTAGATAATAGTGTGTGTGTGTGTGTGTGTGTGTGTGTAAAAATGTTCATATATTTTAAACATACTGGTCTATAAAGGTTTAATAATCTAAACAAAATCAGTAATGTTTGTTATGTACAAGTCTGCAGCCCTTGTTTAACTTGTGTTTGACCAGCCCAAGCGAACTCATGTAACTCCATTACTCATTTCCCTCCATTGGCTTCCTGTAGCTGCTCACATTCAGTACAAGTCTCTGACTCTGGCATACAGAACCATTTCTGGATCTTCCCCCTCCTACCTTCACTCTATCTTTTCAAAATACACTCCGACTCGTTCACTTCGCTCCAGTGATGATTGCTGCCTGGTGATTCCACCTCACCAAGGAGCTAATTCTCACTCTGTGGCGTTCACCAGTGCAAAATGGTGGAACGATCTTCCCAACTCTGTCCGTAAGGCAGAATCACTAAACAGTTTTAAGAAACTCCTGAAGATGCGTCTTTTTAACAAATACCTGTTGTAAAAAAAAGGGGGGGGGGGGCATCAAATAACAATCAGGTTTGATGAATTTACAGTGTAGTTGTTTTCTGCATAAATTCTGACTTGTAATGTTCTCATTCGCTTTGGATAAAAGCGTCTGCTAAATGACTAAATGTAATGTAAATTTATGTATATTTCAGGCTGAAGTCAGGGTGAAGTTTTGAAAAATTGATAAATAATAAATAATAAATAATAAAATATATGAAAAATAATAAAAAATATGAAAACCACTTTTTTCACAGCAGATTTGGAACACAAATTTTTGGCCATTGTCCTTTCTAAAGATCTCCTAAGGGTTCAAATAATCAAAAGATTCTGATAATCCTCATATCATACCCCTAGTTGTAGATGTGTTATGGGCTCTTCAGGTGCATTTATTGTAAAACTGGCCAAGCCATTACTGTCTGTAGTGAGATTAAGAAGCAAAGTCCACTGTTCATCATCAAGTAAATATACTTCCTTATTAGGAATCGGTGTCCCTTTGAAGCTTGTAACTTTGATCTGTATAAACATAATAGTTAATTTAGTTATCATATCATGAACATGTATGTGGTTAAATAAGACAATGTTTTAGGGAACAGCAACTCACCTTTCCCTCAATAACTTTCCCCCGTTCAAAAGTTTTTGGTAAATCGATCAATTGTACCTTTCCAATTTGATAAGAGAGCCTAGTACTTGTAGATTTGGTCAGAGAGATATCTGATAGATGAAAACAAAATGCTTAAAAGAATAATTTAACAAGCTGTATAATTTTCTCCTGTTAGTTGGTGGACATAATCACTCTCACTCTGAATCAGTTTGAACTCATGTTTACATTTAAACTGAGTCTTACTAACGGGTGGCACGGTGGCATAGTGGGTAACATATTTGTCTCTCAGCACTGAGCATACAGGTTCGAATCCCAATCTGTGTGGAATTTCCATGTTCTCCCCATGTGTCCATATGTGTTTTCACTGGTTTCCACCCAAAGTCCAAAAACATGCATTCAGGGTAAATTGGCTGCTCGAAATTGCTCCTAAGTAGTGTGTTTGTGTGTGTGTGTGTGCGTGTGTGTCTTTGTGTGTGCCCAGCAATAGATTGGCGCCCTGTCCTAGGTGTATCTGCCCAGTGCCCAAAACTTTCTCTCCTTGATGGGCAAGGAGAACACACCCCCTTAATTCCTAGTATGGGATTAAGCTGAAGAGGATGGAAGCATGGATGAGTCTCAGTGAATATTTTTATTTATTTTTTTTTATTATTGTCTAGTTGTTTCATTGGAGGAACATGGGGGGTATCCAGGTTTGAATCCCCATCATGGTAGAGTTTCCATGTTCTCCAATCATCGATGTGGGTTTTCTTTGGGTTTCATCTTGTTTTTGGACTGTGGGATGAAACTGGAGAACTCACGCAGGCATAGAGATTGCATGGAAATTCCATCCAGATTGGGACTCGAACCTGGGATCCCCATAAAATACAGACGTGCTAACCACTAGCCATTGTGCTGCCCCTGCAGGCAGATATTTGGATTTTTTTGTTTAGTTCAACTCCACTTTAAGTCATTAGGTTTATTATAATAAGTATATACTGTATTATATTATATTATATTATATTATATTTCTTGGGTAGTTTTGTATTCTGGTTGCCCAAATGTATCTCTGAAATTTTGCACAGAATCATTCCTTTTGTCATCTGTTTGCCTTTTGTGTATTAGGAGTTAACCTATTCACATAGACAGTGCAACCAGCTAATTTACAACAATAACAATCATTTGAACATAAAATTCCATTAAATTATAGTAATGGCTCACTTTACAGACTCAATGATCATCCCATCTTAATCTGATTTGCTTATGATACTTTCCTTTTAAATGTATGTTCTGATGACTTACCTGTTCCTTTCTCTGTAACTTTAGCAGAAATATCTATGGTGTCACCTAAATTGGTAAAATTGTTAGACTTCATGAATGTAGACACATTGACAGTAAACCAGCCACAGCCATCTTCTTTTAGCTACAAAACAAAACAGAATTTATGAAACAATTCATAAAAAAATGCTTATGTGTGTGTCATCTAGCAACACGTACCTCCAGCGTTTCAGACCGACATGTTGTAATCGACCTATGATCATTGTGCAAATATCCTTTACAGCAAAACTCCATCTCCGTTTTACCAGCTAGTGATTGTCCATAAATGTACCTTTAAAAGCACATAATCTTTCAAGCATTGAACTTCTACATTATGCTCAATACAGACCGATGCTCACTATACTCTATTTTTAACAAAGGTAGTCCCAGTACATTTACTTACTTTGCACAAACCTGCACCTTCAGTTCCTCCTCTTGAACACTGTGTTCTTGTGGCACCGTCATTGTAATCTCAAACCTTGGTAAAACTACAGGTAAAATTAAATGATAATTTAATAATTAGTGATTTTTAACTATTGTTAAAAAGTTATTTACCACTTACCGTACTGTTTCACCTTAAAATTATGAGTTGTCGTTCTTTCTCGAGCAATACATGCTACTCGATACAGACCCTCTGGAGCCTCAGGGTTCAATTTGTGAGAAAGTTCTAGTAGCAGATCTTTTGTAGAGACATTCAACCACTGAGCAATGATGTTTCCGTTTCTATCCTGTTGGATGGAAATGTAGTATCATTTGTAGAGGCATGTAACATAAGCACATATGTTATAAACTGTTATGAAGTGTGTAATTTTATCCCCCTACCTCAATAATCACTGAACTGTACTGTAGAGGAAAACGAGACAGTTCAGTTTTAGAATATCCAGCAAATACTTTGATTTAAAAACCTTTGTTTAAAAAAGTCTGTCCTCTTACCTCTTCATCAAATGGAATCAAATTTGAATTCATAGTAACAACTCTCATATTCACTAGAAGATAAAATAAATGCAGGTTTTAATTTACTGAGCAAAATTTACTTAACTGCAAAAGAACAATTCTAGTCTTCAGGAACTGAATATAGACTGACATACCTGTTTGACCTGGATTGTAGATGGGTTTATCAGTCTGGATCAATGTGAGTGGATTATATGATTTGAACATGACTTTCCTTGTTTCAGTCCTTTCAAAGTGTTCACCTTTGACTCTTACTTTCATCTGCTGTACTGATTCACCAGCGACTAAAGGAGCCTGCAGAAATGTTCTCATTGGTTAACACATCACAAGTAGCACATACAAACACATAAAATACATAATGGAAGTTCTAAGACAGCGATTCTTGATTGATGGCTTGTGGAGGCTTTTGTAAAAAATAAATACATTTTAAAAATGTTTTAAATGATTAATTCTCATCTGATTTTTTATTTTGTACAGAGTCAGATGCCATGGCAACCATCATTTGTTTGCTGAATACCCTTCTCTGTAAATTTGTGATAATGTTCAAAGGTAAGATGGCGCATAAATACAGTGCCTCCAAGTAGTTTTAGCCTTGTGACATTTGGACTGTAGATCAGCCTGGACATGTGAAATGCACTGCAGCAAAAAGAATGTTATTTTTTTTTAAATTGTGAAATGAGAGAAATCAGAGGGTCAATTGTTATTCAACCTCTCAAACCACAAGATATTTCTTTGGTTCCCTCAAGTATTAAGAAGTAACTGGGGCATAAAGAACAAAGAGCTTCACATGCTTGGATTAATAATCTGTTTTTTCCCCAACTTTCTGGACTATAAAAGCCCCTCCCCAAATTTGTGAACAGCACTCATACATGGTCAACATGGGAGAGACTAAGGGGCATTCCAAGGCCATCAGAGACAAAATCCTGGAAGGTCACAAGGTTGACAAGGGGTACAAAACCCTTTCCAACCTGTCTCCATCGTTGGGAGCATCATCCGGAAGTGGGAGGCTTATGGAACGACTGTTAACCTTTCACGGCCTGGACAGCCTTTCAATGTTTCCTCCCATGCCGAGGCTAGGCTTGACCGAACAGTCCAAGCTGACCCAAGGACAACAAGGAGGGTGCTCCGGAAAAATCTCATGTCGGTGGGGACATTGCTTTTCATCAATTCCATAAGTAACATACTCAACGGCAATGGTCTCTGTTCCTGGCGAGCCCGTAAGGTCCCTTTACTTTTAAAGTGTCACGTCAAGGCTCGTCTACAGTTTGCTCATGATCACTTGGAGGACTCTGAGGCAGACTGGTTCAAGGTTCTCTCTCAACCCAATTGAAAACTTGTGGAAGGAGCTCAATATCAAAGTCCACATGAGATATCCAAAGAACCCAGACAACTTGGAGAAGATCTGCATGAAGGAGTGGGCCAAGAGTACTCAAGAGACCTGTGCTGGCTTGATCAGGTCTTATAAAAAACGATTAATAGCTGTAATTACAAACAAGGGCTTTCCACAAAATAATAAACCTAGGGGTTGATAATAATTGACCCTATTTTTTCTTTTTAAAATATATTTCATATATAATACTAGACATGTATTTCCAAGGAACTACAGAGATGGCTTTTGAATGCTTGGCCCATGAACGGGTTAAAATTTGGAGAAAGTGGCATTTAATTTGCCCTGTTGCCCCTCATCCTGCAGCAGTCTGTGTTGCCTTCAAATGAGCCACCCATATAAGGCAACCTGGTGACGTCACTCGGCCAGGCTCCCTGTGTGTGTGAAAGTGCATGCAGCACACAGAGACTCAGTCTCATGTCAGTGAAAAAATCCGGTGTTTCCTATCTCCAAACAAACGCTCATAACTCGGGAAATCTTTCACCTATCGCTTAACCAAAGACACCGTTAGAAACTAGACGAGTTGGGGATTATTCTGGTGTAATATGATGCAGATTGAATAAAAAATGACCGAGTTATGGCGATTTAGAAACTTAGAAGAGGATCTGACACAGAAATCCCATTCATTCCTATGGGAAAATCCGGTTTTTCCTATCTCCAAACAAACGCTCATAACTCGGAAAATCTTTCACCAATCGCTTAACCAAAGACATCGTTAGAACCCAGACGAGTTGGGGATTATTCTGGTGTAATATGATGCAGATTGAATAAAAAATGACCGAGTTATGGCGATTTAAAAACTTAGAAGAGATATTTTTAAGTCGATCGGACAGATTCAGCCACTCCTGCCAAACAAACGATCATAGCTCGGAAACTAAAACTTCAATCCTCGTGAAACTCTGTCATGTTAGAGAGAACTAAAATATCTATCGTTTAAGGGTAAAATGGAGTTTCTAGGTGAAAGTATCGCGATGTTACAGACGTTTGTTTGGCGAAAAAAAAGCATTCCTGAAACAGAGTGGGGATGACGTCACCCACTCTAGCTGTCCCATTGAAATGAATAGGGTGATTTTCAAAGATCGATAAAAAGTGATCGGAAAGTCCAATCTTGATAAAACTTTGGATTTTTGCAGATATCTACCCCCAGTCTAAGTCTCTGAAGTTTCGTGGCTGTAGCTCTAAAAATGGCCGAGTTATGGCCGTCCGAAAATCAGCCCCATGCATTCTCTATGGGGATTTTTTCCTCTTAAAACTTAATTTTATTAAAAACTATAAATGTTACAAACTCCAAAAATACATAGCACAGGTCCCGTAATCATTACCTACGTAACGGTGTTCGAACCGAGTCTGTACGTCGAGCGGTTCGGGCTGAATTAATCGCACAAATCGGTTATAAGAAGAATAATAACTAGACATGTATTTCCAAGGAACTACAGAGATGGCTTTTGAATGCTTGGCCCATGAACGGGTTAAAATTTGGAGAAAGTGCCATTTAATTTGCCCTGTTGCCCCTCATCCTGCAGCAGTCTGTGTTGCCTTCAAATGAGCCACCCTTATAAGGCAACCTGGTGACGTCACTCGGCCAGGCTCCCTGATGCTGATTGGCTGTTGCCTGTGTGTGTGAAAGTGCAGCTGCAGCACACAGAGACTCATTCTGAAGTCAGTGAAAAAATCCGTTTTTTACTACCTCCAAACAAACGCTCATAACTCGGGAAATCTTTCACCTATCGCTTAACCAAAGACACCGTTAGAAACTAGACCGTTGGGGGATTATTCTGGTGTAATTTGATGCAGATTGAATAAAAAATGAGCGAGTTATGGCGATTTAGAAACTTAGAAGACGATCCGAAAATCCTTTTTAATGGTTGTCTATGGAGCCGGTTCAGCCACTCCCGCCAAACAAACGCTCATAGCTCGGAAACTAAAACTTCAATCCTCATGAAACTCTGTCATGTTAGAGAGAACTAAAATACCTATCGTTTAAGGGTAAAATGGAGTTTCTAGGTGAAAGTATCGCGATGTTACAGACGTTTGTTTGGCGAAAAAAAAGCATTCCTGAATCAGAGCGTGGATGACGTCACCCGCTCTGCCGGCTCCATAGGAAATGAATGGAGTGAATTCTCCGATTTTCAAAGATCGATAAAAACTGATCGGTAAGTCCAATCTTGATAAAACTTTGGACTTTTGCAGATATTTACCCCCAGTCTAAGTCTCTGAAGTTTCGTGGCTGTAGCTCTAAAAATGGCCGAGTTATGGCCGTCCGAAAATCAGCCCCATGCATTTCAATGGGGATTTTTCAATTTTTAAACTTAATTTTATTAAAAACTATAAATGTCACAAACTCCAAAAATACATAGCACAGGTCTCGTGAACATTCCCTACGCAACGGTGTTCGAACCGAGTCTGTACGTCGAGCGGTTCGGGCTGAATTAATTGCAGAAATGTGCTTAAGAAGAATAAGAATAACTAGATTTGTATTTCCAAGGAACTACAGAGATGGCTTTTGAATGCTTGGCCCATGAACGGGTTAAAATTTGGAGAAAGTGCCATTTAATTTGCCCTGTTGCCCCTCATCCTGCAGCAGTCTGTGTTGCCTTCAAATGAGCCACCCTTATAAGGCAACCTGGTGACGTCACTCGGCAGGCTCCCTGATGCTGATTGGCTGTTGCCTGTGTGTGTGAAAGTGCATGCAGCACACAGAGACTCATTCTGAAGTCAGTGAAAAAATCCGTTTTTTACTACCTCCAAACAAACGCTCATAACTCGGGAAATCTTTCACCTATCGCTTAACCAAAGACACCGTTAGAAACTAGACCGTTCTGGTGTAATTTGAAACTAGACCGTTGGGGGATTATTCTGGTGTAATTTGATGCAGATTGAATAAAAAATGAGCGAGTTATGGCGATTTAGAAACTTAAAAGACGATCCGAAAATCCGTTATAATGGGAGTCTATGCAGCCGGTTCAGCCACTCCCGCCAAACAAACGCTCATAGCTCGGAAACTAAAACTTCAATCCTCATGAAACTCTGTCATGTTAGAGAGAACTAAAATATCTATCGTTTAAGGGTAAAATGGAGTTTCTAGGTGAAAGTATCGCGATGTTACAGACGTTTGTTTGGCGAAAAAAAAGCATTCCTGAATCAGAGCGTGGATGACGTCACCCGCTCTGCCGGCTCCATAGGAAATGAATGGAGTGAATTTTCCGATTTTCAAAGATCGATAAAAACTGATCCGTAAGTCCAATCTTGATAAAACTTTGGACTTTTGCAGACATTTACCCCCAGTCTAAGTCTCTGAAGTTTCGTGGCTGTAGCTCTAAAAATGGCCGAGTTATGGCCGTCCGAAAATCAGCCCCATGCATTTCAATGGGGATTTTTCAATTTTTAAACTTAATTTTATTAAAAACTATAAATGTTACAAACTCCAAAAATACATAGCACAGGTCTCGTGAACATTCCCTACGCAACGGTGTTCGAACCGAGTCTGTACGTCGAGCGGTTCGGGCTGAATTAATTGCAGAAATGTGCTTAAGAAGAATAAGAATAATAAGAATCGGAGGGATAACAATAGATGGCTTTTTTCAAAAGCCATCTAATAATAATAAGAAACTGAGGAATAACAATAGATGGCTTTTTTCAAAAGCCATCTAATAATAATAATAATAATAAGAATATGAGGAATAACAATAGATGGCTTTTTTCAAAAGCCATCTAATAAGAATCGGAGGGATAACAATAGATGGCTTTTTTCAAAAGCCATCTAATAAGAATCGGAGGGATAACAATAGATGGCTTTTTTCAAAAGCCATCTAATAATAAGAATATGAGGAATAACAATAGATGGCTTTTTTCAAAAGCCATCTAATAATAATAAGAATATGAGGAATAACAATAGATGGCTTTTTTCAAAAGCCATCTAATAATAAGAAACTGAGGAATAACAATAGATGGCTTTTTTCAAAAGCCATCTAATAATACTAGATTTGTATTTCCAAGGAACTACAGAGATGGCTTTTGAATGCTTGGCCCATGAACGGGTTAAAATTTGGAGAAAGTGCCATTTAATTTGCCCTGTTGCCCCTCATCCTGCAGCAGTCTGTGTTGCCTTCAAATGAGCCACCCTTATAAGGCAACCTGGTGACGTCACTCGGCCAGGCTCCCTGATGCTGATTGGCTGTTGCCTGTGTGTGTGAAAGTGCATGCAGCACACAGAGACTCATTCTGAAGTCAGTGAAAAAATCCGTTTTTTACTACCTCCAAACAAACGCTCATAACTCGGGAAATCTTTCACCTATCGCTTAACCAAAGACACCGTTAGAAACTAGACCGTTGGGGGATTATTCTGGTGTAATTTGATGCAGATTGAATAAAAAATGAGCGAGTTATGCGATTTAGAAACTTAGAAGACGATCCGAAAATCCTTTATAATGGTTGTCTATGGAGCCGGTTTAGCCACTCCCGCCAAACAAACGCTCATAGCTCGGAAACTAAAACTTCAATCCTCATGAAACTCTGTCATGTTAGAGAGAACTAAAATATCTATCGTTTAAGGGTAAAATGGAGTTTCTAGGTGAAAGTATCGCGATGTTACAGACGTTTGTTTGGCGAAAAAAAAGCATTCCTGAATCAGAGCGTGGATGACGTCACCCGCTCTGCCGGCTCCATAGGAAATGAATGGAGTGAATTTTCCGATTTTCAAAGATCGATAAAAACTGATCCGTAAGTCCAATCTTGATAAAACTTTGGACTTTTGCAGACATTTACCCCCAGTCTAAGTCTCTGAAGTTTCGTGGCTGTAGCTCTAAAAATGGCCGAGTTATGGCCGTCCGAAAATCAGCCCCATGCATTTCAATGGGGATTTTTCAATTTTTAAACTTAATTTTATTAAAAACTATAAATGTTACAAACTCCAAAAATACATAGCACAGGTCTCGTGAACATTCCCTACGCAACGGTGTTCGAACCGAGTCTGTACGTCGAGCGGTTCGGGCTGAATTAATCGCAGAAATGTGCTGAAGAAGAATAAGAATAAGAATTTGAGGGATAACAATAGATGGCTTTTTTCAAAAGCCATCTAATAAGAATATGAGTAATAACAATAGATGGCTTTTTTCAAAAGCCATCTAATAAGAATCGGAGGGATAACAATAGATGGCTTTTTTCAAAAGCCATCTAATAACTAAGCAACATATATTATTGGTTTGTAATATTTAGGCATCTGTTAATGCAGCCCATGTTCAAAGTTTGAAGGCTCTAACTTATTTGCAAATTGTTATATTTGCAAAATCTGCAGGGGGTTGAATACTACTTGGAGGCACTGTAAATGCAAATACAACCCATTATACAATTTGAAATGTGGATATTTTTCTTCATTGCAGACAAGTTTTGAGGTTTCTTAAAATAAATGCTCTTTAATTCACTTTGCATGCATACAAATGTTTATATGTGTTTTTAAAGGCTATTTTTTTAAATAAATAAGTTTGTTTTGTAATCTATAAAAGTGGGTCAGTTAATGACCATGAGAAAATGTGGGTCTTGCGCTGGTACAAGTAAAAAGAACCCTGCTCTAAGATATGATTGCCACAAGTATGAAATGGTTAAACAGAAGAATAAAGCATTTTTAGTTGATACACTTACTTTAAACTGGGAGCAGCGGTGAAACTCTTTTTCCACATTTTCTTGTAACAGTGTTTTGTTTTGTTTGTTATGAACCAGATAAATTTCCAGTTGTGAAGTTTCATTTGTGTTCAAAATACTGATACACAGGTTGGCATCAGAACCAGCTGCTATAACTGCAGGAAATGTCACAATAAAATCTCTAAAAGAAAATGTTTTGAGAGATCAGTTGAACTCAACAGTCCTTATTAATGTAAAATAAGCTTCAGATTATTATATTATGCATTGCTTGTCGGTCTCCCAGCTTGCACAATCAGGCCTCTGCTGACTTGTGGCTGACTTGTGTTCAACCAACCCTCCATCACTCTATTACTTCTCTCTCTCTCCATTGGCTCTCTGTAGCTGCTCACATTCAGTATAACATACTGACTTTGGCCTACAGGACAATCTCTGGATCTGCCCCCTGCTACCGTAACTCAATTTTTCCAAGGTACACCCCGAATCGTTCACTGCACTCTAATCGCCTGGTAATTCAACCCCACCGTGGTGCTAATTCTCACTCCGTATTGTTCACTGATGCTAAATGGTGAAAAAATCTTTCCAGCTCTGTCCGTAAGCTAATGCTATCTATGTGTGTGGGTGTCTGTGTAAATAAGTGTATTCCCAGCAATGAATTGGCACCCTGCCCTGGATGAATTTGCCCAGCGCCTGAGGTCTTCTCCCTTGCAACACAGTGCGACCCCACTAGTCCCTAGTATATAATTAAGCAAAAGATAATATGAGGAGTTGATATTTTTTATTAGTCCTACAACTGACAGCAAAATAACATAATTATCTTTCTGTGAATGCATTAATATATATATATATATATATATATATATATATATATATATATATATATATATATATATATATATATATATATATCATTAATATATATATATATATATATATATATATATATATATATATCATTAATAATGGTTTTAAAATAGCTACCAGTTAACATATATTTCACAACAATGAATTTCAGCACATTTTAATAAATAATTGTCAATTATTTACTGAAAATGTATGGTGAGCATAACAAACTGCACAGGTGTAGTAAAAACACAAAGCTAAGGAACATATTGGCAATAATTCTTGAAAAAAAACACACATGAACGCACACACGCGCACATGCACATACTCAAGTCATACATTTCAGAGAAATACATTTGGTATTACATGAAGTCATGCATACAACCTTTATTTCAATAAAAGTTCTTTGCAACTACTTAAACCTTTCTAATAATCAGGTCACACAGACAGTATATTGTATAGCAGAAGAGAACGTACATAAAATTAAATAACAATATATATTTACTTTTGGGAATTACTTTCAAATTACTTACGGTCCTGAGCTTTCTCCATTGACACTAAGGAAGAAGCAGAAGAAGGCTAACATTAGCCTTTTCCTTATGTGAACCCCCCCAACAACCATGATGATGTTCTGTGGCAGTTTATGAAGCTTGATGTGCCTTTTAAAAGGCCAACTGTGGAAAAGGTTGCCTAAAAGAAACTGTCACGCTGGCTCTTTAAGGGGCGGCGCTGAACCCGCCAGAGAGCAGCATGCAGACTGAGACCTGCTGAGAGAGAAACAAGCTGCACAAGTTTAAAGTTAAAGTTTGTATGTTCAGTTGCTGTTTACAGTTTGTTTGCCATCTTAATTTATTTTGTGTGCGTGAAAATAAAAAAAACACACACAAGTAATGTGGTGCGACCCACACACAGTTCTATCAAGTGGAAATAAACATCAAGTTTAAGTTTATTAAACACACTGGAGTGGACTTGATTTATTTGGAATTCCAACCTGACTCCCCACAGTGATTTGAACTTTACAACCAGCACAATTACAGTAACCTCAATTTTAATGGTCCATCGAGTCGGACAAGCAAATTGCTGTTTAAAAATGCAGAACCCAGAGTCAGCAGCAATGGACACTCAACCCAAACGGCGAACATCAATGCCTTCCTACCTGTCAGATTATGACTTAAGTGGACCTGGGGCTCATAGTAAATGCCAACCATAAGATCTCTATCGTCACCAATTAGCCAGAGCTTTGACATGATGAATGTGAGGGATGGTGAGGAGCAAGAACTGGAGTTTAGCCAGTCTATAGACCAAGCTACCGAGGAGCAGCAGATCAACCAACTTCCTGAGTTTAGTGCTGCTCTCAAAGAGATACGCCGAGCTCCGTAAACAGTTTCAGAGTCTGATGTCTACTTTACAGTCCAAGTCAGTAGCCCATCAGCCTCTATTCTCGCCTCCTCCAGCTCAAAGTATATGCAGTGAAGGTTATGGCCACTATTACAACCAATATTCCAGATTACCAGCAGCTACAATATCCAACACTTAACTTTTAGTTTTATATCCAACATTTAACTTTTTTTTTACAATGTCAAGCTCAAAATGCATTTGCTTTTATTAATGTTCATGTTCTGTTTGGGGGCAGCACAGTGGCTTAGTGGTTAGCATGTTCTCCTCTCAGCGCTAGGGATTCCCAGTTCGAATCCCAATCTGGGTGGAGTTTCCATGTTCTCCCTGTGTCCACGCGGTTTCTTCCCAGTCCAAAAACATGGATCAAGGTCAATTGAATTCTCCAAATTGCCCCATATAGTGTGTATGTATGTGTGTGTGTGTGAGTGAGTGACCAATGATAGATTCTGAGTAGGTTTGTCCTGAGTGTATCTGCCCAGCGCCCGAAGTGTTCTCCACTGGATGGGCATGGGGAACCCCCCGTGACCCTAATAGAGGATAAAGCGGAAGATAATGGAATGGATGGATGTTCTGTTTGGGGAAATGTGGGTTACAGTGATTGTTTTACATTTGTGCTGTATACTGTGTGTTTGGGTGTAACTAAAATCAGGTTTTCGTGCTATTTGCTGAAATGTTTTTAATAAAAGAGCAAATCAAACAGATTAGACAATACTAACATGATGTGTGTAAACAGGTTTCAATGTAAAAGCCTAAAAAATAGAGATTGACCCCAGTAAACCTCGATGACCTGTCGAATCGAAAAGTAGATCTCGGGGATAGAAAAGTGTGGGCACCCCTGCTTTAGATAATCTATTACCAGATGAAGCCACTGAACGATACAAGTACCAGATCTTCACAGACCACCTCAGGTGCGAAGAAGCTTCACTTGTGGCAGACTCCCATTGCAACTCCAAGCAACCTTACACGGATACAATGCTGGCTCTTACCAAGATGTATGGACAGCCCCACAAGCTTGCAGTGCAACAGATTGCAGAGTTAATGGATGGTCCAAATATACGCAGTGGTGATGTTAAGTGTTTTCATCTGTTTGCCCTCAATGTGCGGTCATTAGTAGGCATGTTAGAACAGCTGGGGCAAAGAGGACAAATAGAGTTAATCTGCAGCTCCCATGTTGCAAGGCTCTTAAGTAAACTTCCTGACCTCAACGCTAGCTTTAAGAGATTTATTCACCCCCTACGAGTGGCCATTCCCACACTCGTTGACTAGAATACGAGCTAGAAGTTCAGGAAGACAGCATGAAACCTCCCAAGCGAAAGGAGTCATTTAACAAGAAGTCTGATAACAAACGCCCTCCCAAACTCGCAAGTAAGACCACTACAGTCTTTCCGGGGTACGGAGAAGTTTTCAAGATCAAATAATGTGACAGCCCCATCTCTTTCTGGACATCCAGCTGACAAACCCAAAGAAGAAGAGAAAGTAACAGCTTACTGTCCCTACTGTGATAATGACAAGCACTTCCTGAACAACTGTTCTAACTTTAAGACCCTAAGCAAAGAACAGAAGGTTACTTGGATTAAGGTGAATAAGAAGTGTCGGCATTGTGGACAAAATCACCAAGCTGCAAAATGTACACTTAAAGGTGCCTGCCAGACCTGTGGTAGGAAACATCTGCTTGTGTTACACGAGGTGAATGAACAAGTAGAGGAGGAACAGGCATCAGCGCCACCTTCAGTAGAAAACTGCCTTTTTAATATTGCCCACAAAGCTATGTACGTCGATCGTCCAGTATACAACTGCAAGGTACTACTGAAGATCAGTAAGGTTCTGACAAAGTCCTGACAAAGTCCTGACAAAATGACCTTTCTCCAGCCAGACTGCGCTGTTCAAGCCCCCATTCTACTCTACAGGTGTGGATTGTTTTGGGCCGTACACCATTAAGATCCGATGCAGTAATGAGAAAAGATGGGGAATATTGTTCAAATGTCTAACTACAAGAGCAGTCCACCTTGACCTGATCCCCAGCATGGACACAGATGTGTTCTTAATGGCTTTGAGACATTTTATAGCTAGGCGGGGAAACACAAGGAGATTTCAAGCACTTCATTCTAACCTCAAAGAGCAGCTAGCATGCCAGCAAATCAAATTTGCATCCTGGATCTTTCCACTTCGGAGGTTGCTGGGAATGAGAAATCCGTTCACTAAAGACTACTCTTCAAGTCGTCATTGGAGTCCAAACTGTCACTGAAGAGGTGTTCCACACCGTCTTGATTGAAATTGAGGGGACACTCAATTCAAAACCCTTGGGCTACACTTCATCTGAAGTAGCAGATCCTGACCCTGTAACCCCCAACTATCTTCTCATGGGGAGACAAGATGCCTCACTGTCACTAGTCGTCTATGACGGACCAGAGATTTTTGGGAAAAGAAAATGGAAGCACAGCCAAATTCTGACCATTTCTGGCGTCATTTTATGAAGCTTTACCAGCCAGGACCACAAGTCCGCCAGAAGTGGCAGACTGAATCAGCCAGTATACAAGTAGGAGATGTGGTCATGATTGCGGACCACCAGCTTCCGCAAGCCCTTTGGCCTGTAGGCAAGGTCTCTCAGCCCAAGTGACTGTAAATGGAAGAACATACATTCGACCAGTGATGAGACTTGTTAGCCTACCTGCCTTGACTAAGGATGATTAATCACCCCCCTTAGATGCAGCCTTTTTTCGTTCGTTCATATTCACAAGTGAATACGGGGACGGCTGTGTAAAAAGGCTGCCTAAAAGACACTGTCATGCTGGCTCTTTAAGGGGCGGCGCTGAAATCGCCAGAGAGCAGCATGTAGACTGAGACCTGCTGAGAGAGAAACAATCTGCGCTCGAGTTTAAAGCTAAAGTTTGTATGTTCAGTTGTTGTTTACAGTTTGTTTGCCATCTTAATTTGCTTTGTGTGCGTGAAAATCAAAAACCACACACAAGTAACATGGTGCGACCAACACACAGTTCTAACAAGTGGAAATAAACATCAAGTTCAAGTTTATTAAACACACTGGAGTGGACTTGATTTATTTGGAGTTCTACCCGGACTCAGTGATTTGAACTTTCCAACCAGCACAATCAAAGGAACCTCAATTTTACCAACCATCCCACGGCCGGTCGTCTGTAAACATGTTGACTAAACCTTCTATCTGTGATAACCATACAAATCAATACACTACTAACAAGTAGAATTAAATTTGGTGGGACCAAATTTGTAGTCAATGACAAATATTTATGTGAAGATACATAACATGCGTGCGTTCATGTGTGTTCTTTTCAAGAATTCTTGCTAATATGTTCCTTAGGTTTGTGTTTTTACTATATCTGTGCCCACTCACACACACACACACACACACATATACATATATATATATATATATATATATATGTGTAGATCCATGTTTTTGGACTGTGGGAGGAAACCGGAGAACCCGGAGGAAACCAACGCGGACACGGGGAGAACATGGAAACTCTACCCAGATGGGGATTCGAACCGGGAATCCCTAGCGCTGAGAGGCGAACGTGCTAACCACTAAGCCACCGTGCCGCCTTTGTTGAAATTATGCCATATTATTTGGATTTTTTAAGTATAAATAGCTTTAACACAGTTTATAACTTAAAATGTGTGTGCGCTGTTATTTGTACAGTCTTATCATAATGGTTATGGCAAAAATACATTTTAATGTTGGTAATTCACTGACATTTTTGTAAACTACGTATATTTTAGCTATTTTTCACTCAATGAAGGTTATTTTGTCCACCATGTAAACCAAATGACAGGAACCAAATAAAATCACCAATAGGCCAACGAGACAAACAATAGCAAACCTTTATGAACTGGTGACATAGGCCAAACTGGCAACAAATTGACCAACTGGTCAAAATTGGTAGATTTGTGGCTACAGCACACACTGAGTGGGATTTGGGGGGGATCATAACCCCTGCCGTCTTTACCTCTTTATGACACAACAGCAGGTCCTTTGGTTTTGAACCTCATTGAAAATGTGCACCTTGGCATTGTGCGTAGGTCCAACAGTCTATGGGCCTCACCTCTGCATATGGTCCAGAAGCCGGGAGGTGGGTAGTGCCTGTGCGGTGATTATCGTCGCCTTAACGATTCCACCACTCCAGACTGTTGCCCTGTTACCCATTTGGCCTGTTTGAATCCCTTCGTATGCCTTTTGGTCTCAAAAATGCAGGTCAGAACTTACAACGCCTCATGGACGAGTGTTTTAAGTTAAAAAATCAATAAAGTTGTACGATATATCAACATTGTTTTGCATATTCCGACTCGTTCTAAACAAGCCGCTTTCCAGCGTTGTTGAAGCGCTGCTGGTGCCGTATGCGCTTACAACTTTGAGAGTAACACGGTAATCGTGTGACCCTACAAATCGATAACAAAATTCATTATCGACATTTTTCATAATAAATTTTTATCTATTAATTGTTGCAGCCCTATACTTGACACAGACCAGGTCCGGCCTTTGACCAAACTGAAATATCACAGATCATAGTCTATTGTTCAGCTCTGCAACAGATTTAAGATTTCGGTCTTTTACTTTTGACTTAGTTAAACTGTAACTTGACAATATATAACGTAAAAAAAGCAGCTAAAGAACAGCTTAAAAAAACAGCTAAAAAAACAGCTAAAAAAAACGTAAAAAAAGCAGCTAAAGAAAAAAAATTGGATTGATTGATTTATTTATTTATAATTTTTTTGCTCACCGTTCTTGTGATCATTTTGACCCCACGAGTTGAGATCTTGCGTGCAGCCCCTGATCGAGGAAGTTACGTAAGGATTTAGTTTTTAATGAACATATTTATGCATTAAACCTTTTTTTTATAGTCTGTTGTGAATTTTTTATAAAAACAATAAGGCACACGAGGGTATGTATTACTGTGAATAAATCAGGCACGCTTGTACTTTATTACTTTATCACACCTGCCATATGTTCCAGTTATTATCAGTGTGCAATTATGTGTTTTAAATGCAATCAGTAAATAATAATAATCAATAAGCCATTCAACAATTCATTCAGGATTTAAAACGCAAGCAATTTAGTTGAACAAAATTTAATTTTGTTTACATAATATTTTTTGTATCATAAATGTGAAATGACTCATCAGCTTCACTTGTTTATTTTGAATAAGCACAGTACAAATTTTCAAAACCTCAGTACGACAAGTATTGAAAGCAATTCTTCATATTGAAACTTGGGTATGTGTACTCAGCCTCTGAATGATCACCTAAAGGCAAGACATGAAGGATATTACAAACTGCACGTATATTAAAGTCTTAAAATTGAATAAATCAATAAACAATGAAAATCTTACTGGGTTGGTAGTAATCATAGATTTTGATCACTGCTGGCTTGAGGTTCTTGACTGGAAGCATTTGTTTGATATTAAGATTATAATTGATGGGCCGATTTTTTCTAAGCTGTTAAACACAAGACACACCACACAATAAATCTCTAACACAAAATACACACTCACATGAACTACATAATGTCAAACTACATATACATACATACATACATACAACACGTGTACACTTCCTCAGTTCTACACTCACTGTCTTTTTCAGTTCCACTGATCTTATAGATGGACTTTGTAGTTCTACAATTCGTTTCTCTAGTCTATCTGTTTTTCTACAAACATTGTTAGTGTTCTTGAGTATGTTTTCCAATGGTTAGGACCCCGCAGAGGAAATATTAAGGTGGTGGATGATTTTCAGTGCTGTAGTCACACTGTCATTGTTGAACAGGTGTGTTCGTGTGTGTTGTGCTGGTACGAGTGGATCAGACACAGCAGTGCTGCTGGACATAGAACAGAGTGAAGAGGACTAACAGAGTATGTAGAGAAAAAGATTACAGGAGAAAAGGACTACAGAATGGAACCCCCCCCCCACCACACACACACACTATGTACTGTATATATATATTACATTACACACACATACATACATACATACTGATTTAAAGTGTGTTGCTGACATCAAATTTAGAATTGGTTTATATTTATAAAATAATTAGGTTTTTAGGTAAAGACATTTTATTTTATACTTTCATCAATTAAAGTTAAAAAGTATGATATTCTGAATTTTAACCCAAATAGCTGAATCTTTTTGGGTACAGAGTTTTTAGTATAATTTCTATAATACAGATAAATAAAATAATAATAAAAAAGTTCCTCTTACTTCTTTTATATACATGATGACATGTTCATCTTTGGTATCAATGCGTTCAACCATAAACGCATCTCTCAGCTGAAAAAACAAACATGTTTAATTTCTCTTTTTAATGAACATGATGCTGTATGATGATGATAATGATAATAATAATTCATTCATTCATTCATTCATTCATTCATTCATTATCTCCCGCTTTATCCTCTATTAGGGTCGCGGTGGGGTTCCCCATGCTCATCCAGTGGAGAACGTTCGGGCGCTGGGCAGATAGACCCAGCACAGGGCGCCAATCCATCACTGGGCACACACTCACTCACACAGACACACTCTATATGGGGCAATTTTGAGAATTCAATTGACTTGATCCATGTTTTTGGACTGTGGGAGGAAACCGGAGAACCCGGAGGAAACCCACGCGGACACGGGGAGAACATGGAAACTCCACCCAGATGGGGATTCGAACCGGGAATCCCTAGCGCTGAGAGGCAAACGTGCTAACCACTAATCCACCGTGCCGCCGATAATAATAATAATAATAATAATATTTTACTGTATTGCATTAATGTTCTTTACTTACCAAATTGATATCGGCTGTGAAACCGGATAAGAGTTTAATGTCCACTATAACCATATTGGTGTGATCTAATGTTCCAGAATATCTGAAGACAAAATGAAATATTTACATTTAGAAAATGCATAAAGTTTTAGTCAGTCGAACTTATTGTTCATTTACAAATAAATGCTTACTTGACAGTAAATGAAAGATCCAGATTTTGTCCAGTTGATGAAATGCAGTTGTCCCTTGCTGTTGCTTTTGCTGTAATGCTCAGAGTATTGGGCTCAGCATGTGTAGGGATGTTGTAGACCTGTGCCATCTACAAAAACAAGAGAACAAGAAAACAAGACTTAACAGTAAGTTAAAGCAGTTATGTCTTTATTAATTAAGCTTGGGGCAGCATGGTAACTTAGTGGTTAACAATAGTTTGGTGCCCTGTCTGGCGTGTATCTAA
Source organism: Corydoras sp. C115 (assembly GCA_019802505.1). Lineage (NCBI taxonomy): Eukaryota > Metazoa > Chordata > Actinopteri > Siluriformes > Callichthyidae > Corydoras > Corydoras sp. C115. Next base: position 2,527,391 of record JAFMOC010000064.1, on the reverse strand, counting down.
CCAGTGCCCAAAATTTTGAGCATGTGGAACCGGCCCATGACCCTAGTCCCTAGTTTAGGATTATGTGGAAGATATTAAGATGGTTAATCAATGATTCAAGTTTGCACTTCAGATTTTTTCCTCTTTAACTTTAAGAACTAATAAAAACATACTTAGATCGTAAAATTGTAATGTTTCTACCCACTACTATTACTACCCACCACTGTAAGTTTTAGTGGGGTCACTGGTCCGGTTGGATGATCTACAAATACTATTGTTTGTATGAATTGGGGGATTCTTAATACACACATTATATGGGGCAATCTAGAGCAGCCAATTCACCTTAAATACATGTTTTTGAACTGTGGGAAGAAACCGTAGAATCTGGAGAAATCCTAATGGACACGAATAAAGACTCCATCCAGATCAACATTTGAAGCTGGATCCCCAGCGCTGAGAGGTGAACGGGCCTTAATTTTTGTTATTTTTAATTGAACTGCATTTATATTTAAGCTATTTACAAACAAAGCAACAGTAAAATGACTGACTCCTTTTAATTCATGAGTTCTTTTTTAATCGTACTTCAGATAAGTGCAGGGTATTTGGATCTTCTGATCCCAACTAAGAACAGTGAAGACGACTATCTGCCCTTTTCTATTCTACAGTTCCTCCTTAACTACTGACTTGTGTTGTTCTCTCATTTGTAAGTCTCTTTGGATAAAAGCATCTTCTAAATGTAAATTTAAGTAAGAACTGCTGTACTGACCTGCACTGACACACAGGTGGAGCCCTCCACCTCAATACTGTATTTACCAGGAACATCTTGCAATGATTTCTCTTGATACAGTAACTTGTTGTTCTGGTGTACATCAAACTGGTGACTGTCTCCTCCTGCTGACTTCACAGTTACCGTACTAGAGCCCTCTGAACTGAACACTTTGGTGGAGTACAGAGCCAGAGCCTGGAGAGCAACAACGGTGTCCTGAGAAACACAAAGCATAACTTTTACTATGAAACTGCCACTGAACAGAACAAACAGAACCTAAGACAGAGATTTGTCCTTTTAGCAGAAACTACTATTCAAAAGGATTTTATTAGGTTTTTCAAAGTAACCATGTATTTAAAAACATGTAATCTGATTAAGTACCTGAGTCGAAGAAAAGCCTCCATATGAATTTTGCTGCCTCACCAGCCAGCTGACAATCCTGGTAGCGTAACCCAAATCTGCAGCACTGAGCTGATCTGTAGTGAGAACAGCTAGCAGAACGTAGGAACTGATCTCTACAGACAGGGCGTCTGAATCTTCTGATGCTGACTGAGACCAGTGAAGACGACTATCTGAGATCAACAAGAGATGAAAGATTACCACAGTCTGTGTGTGAAAAAGAATCTGATGGTAAATGAGCCATGGGTTCCTCACTTCCATCCAATGCAGGAGAGAACGTTTTGGGCAGATACAACCAGGGCAGGGCGCTAATCCATCGCTGTGCACACAAAAAACAAACACACTATATAGGGGCAATTTAGAGCAGCAAATTTACCTTTGAATCCATTTTTTCTGTTTTTGGACTGTGGGGGAGAACCAATTAGAATACGGGGATGACATGGAAACTCTACTCTGATTGGGATTTCAGTCAGACGTGCTAACCACTAAGCCTAAGACTAAACTATTAGCGCTCAAATTCATGTGCTCAGTTGAAAATGTACTTTCATTTTGCAATTTAGATTTCACGTGTTTATGAAAAAATTCATGTTTGAATCCCTCCCACATTCCAAAAAATTCTGTCCAGCAATGGATTGAGTGTATTTGCCCAATGGATTGGGTGTATCTTCTCCTCTGGATGGGCATGGGGAACCTCCCCGTTACCCTAGTTCCTAGCATAGGATTGGGCAGAAGGTAATGGATGAGTGGGATGTTAAAAACGTAAGAATAATATTAAACCTCCTGAGATGGCAACACTGTCCAACTCTTTTAGCAGCTGCTGCCGAAGTTCAGTTTTTCCAGCCAGACTGAAGGTGTAGGCCAACAGGGCGGTGGTGTAGGTGTTTGTAATTTTACCGACAGAAGATTGTAGGTAAAGCAGCCCATTTTTTACTGAATTATCCTGCATTAAAACACAAAATATGATTTTATACAAATTAACTGCAGGTATTCTATTAAAGAAAGACATAACAGAATGATTGTGCATTTTGCCTTTAGACTTAAATTATTTTTTTTATTTAGAAATAATGTTCTTACCTCCTCACTGTATCCCAATTCAAGAAATGAAGCAGTGATGTATGCAGTCATGGTTACATCATCATTCACTCCACCCTACAATACACATTAAGTTACTATACAGATGTGTGCATCATTTAGTTTACTTTGAACAGTATATATAACCGAAACAAATCTTATCCAATTTCTCTTTAGGATAATGCAAATAATAATCCCCAACAACCTATAGTGGGGCAGGATGATGGGGGGGGGGGGGGGGGCTTCCATGCTCTCGCCGTGTCCTCGTGGGTTTCCTCTCACAGTCCAAAAACATGGATTAAAGTCAATTGAATTCTCCAAATTGCCCCATTTAGAGTGTGTGTGTGTGTCTGTGCGAGTGAGTGTGTGCCCAGTGATAGATTGGCGCCCAGTCCTGGGTGTATCTGCCCAGCGCCCAAAACGTTCTCCCCTCAAGGGACATGGGGAACCCCCCTGTGACCCTCGTAGAGCATAAAGCAGAAGATAATGGATAGATGGATGCTTTGTTATGACGTGTGTGCTGACAAACTGAAAAACTATATTTAAGGGGCTTTGATAATAGACTCTGTACTAACCTTCATTCTATTATTGAAGAGTCGTCCTTGTCTGATGAAAGATCCATTTGTTCCCTGTCTACTGATCAACCAATATTTTGTGCTATTAATAATTTTTGGGTCGATAAAGACATAATGCTTTGCTTTACCAAAGTTCTTCAGGACAAAAGCAGTTAACCTGGAGGTGAGAATAATTAGAAGTTTTTTTAAACGTATCTGATTTACTCGTTTACGGCAAAATACATTTCATTAATTTAACTTTAAATTGCAACACAGACTTACCATGTGTTGCCCTCCCCTGTACCAAATGTGCTGTATGCCCCATCAAAATGCTTGTAGTTCAACTGCCTCTGGTATCCTGTTCAAAGCCACGTCATTTGTATTTTCTATGTATTTCACGCTACAAAAGTACAAAAGTATATGGAAGAAAATACGACACACTGACCACTCTTCAGGAATTCTGTCGCCATGGCGCGGATATTTGGGGTGAGCTGCTGAGTGTTTTCAAGATACTGAAGAATGTAGATATTGGGTGACAGGAGAGCCATGTTTTGTTCTCCACAGCCATAAGGCATCCGGAGCAGTCCATCAAGGTTTTTTAATGCACGACCGAGTATGTCTCCTACAAGAACCCACAGTAATATTTGTTGCTCTGCATGGCAGACAGAATCATTTCATTCAATAAAACAAATTGAGATATTTTACCAAGCACTGAGACGGAAGCCCATGCTGATCCCTCAATGACATTCTCAGGAACAGTCAGCTCCAGTTTCTCTGAAACTTTGTTTCCTTAAGGCACAAAAAATATATATTTTTATATTTAAACTTACACAAATATATTTTAATTATTTGTGTCATTTACCGTAATTATATTTTTACATCGCAAATCATTATCTTCTGCTTAATGCTCTATTAAGGTGGCGGGGGAATGCCAATGCCCACCCAGGGGAGAACGTGTGAGGCGCTGTGCAGACCGACCCGGAACAGGGCATAAACTCAATATATAAGAGCAATTTCAAGCAGCTAATTAACCTTGAGAAACAAGGTCTGTTACACTTGATTTTCTGACTTGCTAAGATTTCAATTTTTGCAGTGCAGTCATAAGCATTCCTCTGAACAATTAAAGCGTATTCTCTCTAATGTGAGCCTGATTTTGCTGCAGCACAGTGTCAGGATCAGTGTGACTAGAAAAAATCGCTTAAAAACCACACTTATCATGTTAAATTATTTTATCCTTAATTAATTCTGCTTCTGAAGTATAAAATTTAGTAGAAAATGGGCAATTTATCAATAGAAAATAAAATTAATTAATTACCACTAATTAGTTAATTGGTACATTTTTTTTATTGAATTATGTGTTGTCATCGACATTTCAGCTTAATCGGATAACGGGAAGTGGGTGAAATAACATTTGCAAACTTTTCATCAGACACACAGACAAACAGATGAAGCTAAAATAAGGGTAATGATGATAATAATATTAATAATAATAATAATAATAATAATAATAATAATAATAATAATAATAATAATAATAATAATAATAATAACAATGGGCGGCACGGTGGCTTAGTGGTTAGCACGTTCGCCTCTCAGCACTAGGGATTCCCGGTTTGAATCCCTATCTGGGTGGAGTTTCCATGTTCTCCCCGTGTCTGCGTGGGTTACAAAGCCACACAAAAGCCCTAACTGAAGCTGATGAGTCATTTCACATTTATGATACAAAAATGTTTTTTTTTGTCTTTCTATATTAAAATATTACATTTTGTTTAACTAAATTGCTTTTTTAAAAAAATTTTTTTAATGTCATAAATGTCTTGGGGACAGCGAGACAACATTGTGGGACAGCGAGACAACATTTACAAAAGTCGAGACAACATTTACAAACGTCGAGACAACATTTACAAATGCCAAGACAACATTTACAAATGTGGATACAACATTTACAAATACAGAGACAACATTTACAAATGCCGAGAAAACATTTACAAGCGCTGAGACAACATTTACAAAAGTCGATACAACATTTACAAACACCAAGACAACATTTACAAACGTCGAGACAACATTTACAAACGCCGAGACAACATTTACAAACGTCAAGACAACATTTACAAACATTGAGACAACATTTACAAATGCTGATACAACATTTACAAATGCCGAGACAACATTTACAAGCGCCGAGACAACATTTACAAATGCCAATACAACATTTACAAATGTGGATACAACATTTACAAATACCGAGACAACATTTACAAATGCCAATACAACATTTACAAACGCAGAGACAACATTTACAAATGCAGAGACAACATTTACAAACGGCAAGACAACATTTACAAACGTCGAGACAACATTTACAAACGTAGATACAACATTTACAAATGCTGAAACAACATTTATTAACAACCAGGCAGACAGAAAACCAATGCGCGGCCACACCCCCGTGCCTCAATCACATCTTATTTAAATGTACATTACATGAATATGGACAGATCAATGTAACTGACTGGTGTACTGCTACCATAATTATGATCAATTATTATTCTTATTACCACTTCCCAGCATTATATGTGGAGTTATGTGTGTTCTATATGGTTTATTAATGTTCCGTTTGGGGGAATGCGGGTCTCAGTGATTGTTGTAAGTTTGTTCTGTATGCTGTGTGTTTTTGCTCAGGTGTGGGGAGGGGCATTAGGGGAAACGTGTGTCAGGTCTTTGAGTCTTAGAGTGAGTGTGTGCGTGTGAGTGAGTGAGCGTATGCACAGCAATAGATTGGTGCCTTGTTCTGGGTGTATCTGCCCAGAGCCCAAGATGTTCTCTCCTGGATGGGCATAGGGAACCCTAGTAGAGAATTATGTGGAAGATAATTAATGAATGACTGAATTAACGATATTTCAAATTTTTCTAAATTTTATATTTTAAATTTAGAATTTACATTTTCCATCCATCCATTATCTTCCGCTTTATCCTATATTAGGGTCGCGATGGGGTTCCCCATGCCCATCCAGTGGAGAACGTTTCGGGCGCTGGGCAGATACGCAGATACACCCAGGACAGGGCGCCAATCTATCACTGGGCACACACTCACTCACACAGACACGCTCTATATGGGGCAATTTGGAGAACTCAATTGATTTGATCCATGTTTTTGGACTGTGGGAGGAAACCAGAGAACCCGGAGGAAACCCACACAGACACGGGGAGAACATGGAAACGCCACCCAGATAGGGATTCGAACCGGGAATCCCTAGCACTGAGAGGCGAACCACTAAGCCACCGTGCCGCCCCGAATTTACATTTTATATTTCAAATTTGAATATCAAAGTTTATTTGTATAATTCCTATTTATATACATTTTAGTTTATTTGTATATTTTTTGCACTTTTTTTGCACATATTTAAATATAAATTAAAGTTTGTAATCTGTTAAAAGCCTCTAATGTAAGCAAACTGTCATTTGAAGCAATTCACTGCAAGTTGTACTGTGTGTGACAAATATAATGTGATTTGATTTGAGAAACATGCTAAACCAAATAACGACATTAACCCAGCGCCCAGTGTTTTAAACATGCATAATTAAGGACATACCTGTATGTTGTTTTTTTATTTTGGCTAATAGATTAAAAGGACTGTTTAGACTGCAATAATGTAGTTTGTGTATTTGACAGTATTTCAGTCATGCGGTTAATAACCTTAAACACTGATGCCTTTGGACTGTTTACTTATAAGTGAGCATATGATCATTTCCCGTATTCTCTTGTACAAACATGACACCAGTTGACACTAGCAAGGTCCTTAATATGGGTCTGTATGTGTTTGTGTGTAAAGTGTGTGTGTGTGTGTGTGTGTGTGTGTGTGTGTGTGTGTGTGTGTGTGTGTGTGTGTGTGTGTGTGTGTGTGTGTGTGTGTGTGTGTGTGTGCGGGCGCGTGCTTGAAAAGGGTCCTTAGTTGCTTTTTTAAATTTTTTATCATGCCCTCTGATCTGCCCTTACAGATTTCTAATTCCTGATTAAATAATTGTTGACATTCATTCATTCATTATCTTCCACTTTATCCTCTACTAAGGTCACAAGGAGGTTCCCCATGCCCATCCAGAGGAGAAAGTTTTGGGCGCAGGGCAGATACACCCAGGACAGGGCGCCAATCTATCGTACTCATTCACACACACACACAAAAACACTCTATATGGGGCAATTTAGAGCATTCAATTTACCTTGAATCTATGTTTTTGGACTGTGGATGGAAACCAGAGAACCCATAGGAAACCCTTGTGGACACGGAGAGAACAATGAAAACTCCACCCAGATTTGGATTCAAACGCAGACCCTTGGCGCTGAGAGTGAACATGCTAACCGCTAAGTCACTGTGCCGCCCTAAATGATGACATATTGTAAATTTATTAAATACATAAATCATATAAGGTAACACCACTGAACATAAAAAACAAACATGGACCTACATCTCACAGCACACACCCCATACATTTTAGGGGTGGGGGTGGGGGAGGTTTCCCTATCTTTTCCTTTCTCTCCAGGGCAGAAAGTTTTGGATGCTGGGCACATACACCCAGGACAGGGCACAAACACACACTATATGGGGCAATTCAGAGCAGCCAGTTCACCTTGAACCCATGTTTTTGGACTGTGGGAGGAAACCGCAGAACTCAGACATTGCATGTTCATCTCTCAGCGATCCAAGAATCCTGATCTTGGTGGAGTTTCCATGGTCTCTTCTTGTCCATGTTGGTTTTCATTGGGTTCTCAGGTTTCCTCCCACATTCCAAAAACATGGATTCAGGGTGAATTGGCTGCTATGTATTGCCCCTATCTAAATTGCCCCTATGTAGTATGTGTGTGTCTCTGTGTGAATGAGTGTGTGTCCGGCAATGGATTGGCGGCCTGTGCTAAGATTATTATAAATAAAGACATGTGCCATAAAGGCACTTAATTATGAAGAATTGAAGGTTTATGCCTCAGTACGTGTCGTGTGCTCTTGGAAAAGGTCCATGGTTGGTTGTTGTGTTGTTTTATGCTTTTTGAATACTGATTTATCGCTGACGTATTGTGAATTTAATAAATACACGAATATGTGAATGAATCAAGTTATACACAACCATTTTAAACAGTGTGTTGCTGCCCCCAACTGGCGACACTGTATATTTCCCCCTTTTAGCCTAACACTTAAGCCATTCCTCTAAATCTGAACAAACATTGTGTCGGGTCTGTGTGTGTGTGTGTGTGTATGTGTGTGTGTGTGTGTGTGTGTGTGTGTGTGTGTGTGTGTGTGCCCAGCCATAGGTTGGGCATATTGTCCAGGGTGTATCTGCCCAGTGCTCAAAACGTTCTCCCCTGGATGGGCATGGGGAATCTCCCTGCGACCCTAGTAGAGGATAAAGCGGAAGATAATGGGTGGATGGAGTGTGTTTGTTTGTGTGTGTGTGTGTGTGTGTGTGTGTGTGTGTGTGTGTGTGTGTGTGTGTGTGTGTGTGTGTGTGTGTGTGCCCAGCCATAGTTTGGTGCCCTGTTCTGGGTGTATCTGCCCAGTGCTCGAAACGTTCTCCCCTGGATGGACATGGGGAACCCCCCGTGACCCTAGTAGAGGATAAAGTGGAAGATAATGGATGGATGGCGTGTGTGTGTGTGTGTGTGTGTGTGTGTGTGTGTGTGTGTGTGTGTGTGTGTGAGTGAGTGCCCAGCCATAGTATGGCGCCCTGTCCTGGGTGTATCTGCCCAGTGCTCGAAACCTTCTCCCCTGAATGGGCATCTGGAACCCCCTGTGACCCTAGTAGAAGATAAAGTGGAAGATAATGGATGGATGGAGAGTGTGTGTGTGTGTGTGTGTGTGTGTGTGTGTGTGTGTGTGTGTGTGAGAGTGTGTGAGTGCCCACCCATTGGCGCCGTGTCCTGGATGGGCATGGGGAATATCCCCGCGACCCTAGAACCTAGAAGAGGATAAATCGGAAGATAATGGATGGATGGAGAGTGTATGTGTGTATGTGTGTGTGTGTGTGTGTGTGTGTGTGTGTGTGAGTGAGTGAGTGCCCAGCCATAGTTTGGCGCCCTGTCCTGGGTGTATCTGCCCAGTGCTCTAAACGTTCTCCCCTGGATGGGTATGGGCATGGGAGAACCCCCCTCCCCTCACCTCCCTAGTAGAGGATGAGGAATAGCTGGATGGTCATCCAAATTCTGTACGAGCATGTGACGTGGGTTTGTGGGCGTGGTCAGCGGTGCAGCTCCGCCTCTTCGCAGGCTGCAGTCGGGAGAGGCCCTGTTACTTTCGTCGAAGAGTGATGACGTAATAACAGTCGTTCCCGGCGCAAGTAAACAATAAAGGGCTAGTGAACGGTGGGTTTGTTTAGCGAAACGCGCTTTTTATCGATGTAAACCCCGCCGGACGGCGTTGCTGTTGCTTTGTTTGTGTGCAAGTCTTATTTAATGAAAGCCAGTGGGCTACATTTGCAGTGAAGCGCTGTAGACATCGCGCTAATCCTGGAGATCCTCATCTCTCTGTGATCCGCTGCGTTACAGATTATTAATCCAACCTTCCGATAAACTGCACAATAAATAATGAATATAAGCAAGCTGCTGCTGCTGCTGGGGGTTGGATAAATTACAGGTCACAGTATTGTGTATTATGCTGTTAGCTTTTGATAAGAAGATGGGATGTTCTCTGTTTTGCAGGAGAGTGCATCTGCTAGAACCAACCCGCCGCTGTTTCACACTGCCGGTGACATGAAGGGGTCAGCAAACTAATCTCACTTTACATTTACATCTGTCCAAAGCGACCTACAACTACCTCGACTCGGTTGGGGCAGGAAACAGGGTTGATACAGCGACCTGGATGAATAGGGCTTAATACTCAAAGACTCTCGGCGCTGGGGATCTACAGCAGGTCCAAAACCCAATGTGGAGGGCGTTTCCATGTTCTCCCCATATCTGCCCACAGTTTAAAAACATGGAATTAAGGTCAATTGAATGCTCTAACTTGCCTCATAGAGTGTGTTTGTTTGTGTGTTCAAGTAATTTATTTATATAGCGCTTTTTTTATGACAGTACATTGTCACAAAGCAGCTTTACAGAGTTGAAAGCCTTTAAACCCCCAAAGAGCAAGCCGAAGCGACAGTGGCAAGAAAAAACTGCCTGTATTGGTGTGTGTCTGTATGGGTGATTGTACCCAGCCATAAACTGGTGCCCTGTCCTTGGTGTATCTGCCCAGCACCCGAAACGTTCTCTTCTGGATGGGCATGGGGACCCCCCTCCCCCAAACTATAATAGAGGATTAAGCGGAAGAGAATGAATGAATGAATGAATGAACGAACCTTCAGATTGATAGCCCAACAGCCTCACCACTGAGTTACCAAACCCCTTAGTACCTGATAGACTTGTGTTCTTATTTACTTTTAGGCAACAGAAAAGTCCGGATCCTGACTGCACCGTACCTGTTATTGAAGAAGGTATGAATACAGGCTCACTTCTTACCTGGGACTCAATATAATATGATATTAATGTTAAAAAAATGTTATGTTAAAATGTTATATTATGTTCAATTCATGGTCCCACAGATTTGAAAAAACGTTTATACATGTTATTTTTTTCTGTAACGTTTGCTTTTGCAAATCTTTGTACTTTTAATAAACAGTAGTCATTTGTTAGAAGTTTGTGTAAATAATCAGAAAGCCTTGTTCCTCTGAGCTTATTTTGAATATATTTACCAGTGATTCTGATCTTTATGGATTTTTTGACTTGATGATGCTTTATTTATCATTTTTGGACAGGAGCAGTTGCTACAGCCGAGGACCCATCAGCGATCGCTACTATTCAGTCAGCTGCCACTTTCTCCTCTGAGCAACCTATTAAATATCTGTTCAAGACGGAGGGAGCTGGGGGGCAGGTAGGGGAACTGTACCCTCCCATCGGGCAGGTAGGACAGGAGTGAAAGAAATTGGCGTGTAAGATAAGAGAAAAAAACCCACTTAGTGATAGAATGCTTCCAGAGCATGTCTACGATGAGTGTTTGGAGTGACCTTGTAGCAACGATAAACAATTAACTGTAACTCGATGCTCATAACCAACATTGATGATCTTTTCTTTTACAGGTGACGTATCGTGTAATTCAGGTAGCAGACGGACCCTTGGAGGCTCAGTCAGATGGCACCGCGGCGGTCAGTGTTGTGACCGGATTCCCTACTACAACACAGCCAGTTACACAGGTGAGTGACTAACAAATGTCATGTCTTTATATATGTGTATATATATATATATATATATATATATATATATATATATATATATATATATATATATATATATATATATATATATATATATAAAGGGCGGCACGGTGGCTTAGTGGTTAGCACGTTCGCCTCACAGCGCTAGGGATTCCCGGTTCGAATCCCCATCTGGGTGGAGTTTCCATGTTCTCCCCGTGTCCGCGTGGGTTTCCTCCGGGTTCTCCGGTTTCCTCCCACAGTCCAAAAACATGGATCAAGTTAATTGAGTTCTCTAAATTGCCCCATATAGAGTGTGCTTGAGTGTGTGAGTGTGTACCCAGCGATGGATTGGCGCCCTGTCCTGGGTCTATCTGCCCAGCGCCCGAGACGTTCTCCCCTGGATGGGCATGGGGAACCCCACCACGACCCTAATAGAGGATAAAGCGGGAGATAATGAATGAATGAATGAATGAATGAATATATATATATATATATATATATATATATATATATATATATATATATATATATATATATATATATATATATATATATACACTGAGAGAGAGAGAGAGAAAGCGATAGACAATTGAAAGTAGTTCAGACTGAAATATCAGGAATATGCAAAGCTGCTATTTCTCAGAAGATTTGTTTATTGATGGTATATTCAAACACCTCAGTGGCAACTCAAGAAAAGTTTGCAAACCATGTTTCAAACATGTTAAACTCTAGAGAACATACATTTTAGATACAAGGCTGATTTACAATTTTTTTTTTAAAGTACTAAAATTTTAGTAGCTACTAAAAATGAGTTTTCATTGATTTGTACAGAATGTCATTCGTTCCATTGAGAAATGAAAATGATTGAATGTGCATTTAAGCTGAGCAAATCCTGTATATATGTATGTGTGTGTTTTCATATATATAACTTTTCACTTGCCCTGGGCTCGTGATGATGTTTCCTGCAAACTTTAAATGTGGTTGATTGCACTGCATTTTTAAAATGGCAACCAAGTCAGACTGCATCGTGACATGCTGATTGGGTTATTACTGATTTGGGTTACACCCAAAAGACACCAATGAATCATGTTGTCACAATAACAAAAACACAATGACAAATTTTGTGGTAATTCAAAGCAACGTTTTGTAAATTTGTATAGTGAACACACACACACACACACATACATATATATCTGTGTGTGTGTATACATGTATATATGTATGTAAATATTGCACACATTTCATTGCAGCACAATGAAATACCCATATCACAGTTAATAATAATTAATTTGGGAAGCCACAATATATAATCACAATTAAACCTGTAGTCCAGTTGTGCTCATATCTGTCTACACAAGAAACATTTGCATTGTATAATAAATTTTTCTGTTGGTCCATATAGGCTGTATTTTCCCAGTCGGAAGCCTTAGATGGAGATGGAACGGAGACTCACTATACCTATTACCCTGCCACTATTTCAGATGCTACAGCAGGTACGATGGTCACCGGCGTGCAGACCTCTGACGCAATCCTCGGCCAGACCACACCAACAGGTAATGAACAACATAACTTTGTATCTGGTTTGATAGAGCAGTATTTCATACCTGCCAACATAGAAGGCTAATTTTCATGTTGTTAATATTCAACAAGATCAACTAAATAATTTTCCCTCATCTTTCCTTTTTTTACAGGACAGTTATATGTGATGATGTCACCCCAGGAGGTTCTGACAGGAGCCACCCAGAGGTCTATTGCACCTCGCACACAAACTTGCAACACGTAATCATACCTTCTCGTTTAAATCAGAAAACATTAGCGCTGCTCAGAACTCACAAATATTATAAACTGGTGTTTTTCAGTGTGTTTATCCATTTATCCGTGTAATTCAGTAACTATATAAATACGTTTAGTGACACATTGACATAGTTCAGGAATTTTGTTGTCTTTGTGTTGTGCGATTTATCCAAGCAGTAAGTCAGAAGCACCAAGGACTTCACGGGACGACAAGCGGCGAGCCCAGCACAATGAAGGTGAGGCTTAGTATTTATATATAGATGTGTAGTGGTTGGCTTTGGTCTTTCAGTAGTAATGTATTTCACACACAACAGCAAAAATTCTTAGCAAGTCAGAAAATTGTAGAAATCTTCTTTTTAACTGCATTAGAATTAGAATAATTAGAATTAATATTAGAATAATAATCTATTTTTAGCAACTTTTCCTTCTTTTAAGAAAGCTTAACAAGATAAATTTACTCACTATACTGGCAGATCATTTTACTTGATTTATGTACATTTTTTCCTGATTTTAATTTCTTTTTCTTTTTTTTTTTTGTACATGGATTTTTTTTGCAGTGAAAGCACTGCTCTGATTTTGTCTTTTGTGTTAAAGTTGAGCGGAGACGCAGGGACAAGATTAACAACTGGATTGTACAGCTTTCTAAGACGATTCCAGACTGTACATTGGACGCCACCAAAACTGGACAGGTCAGTATCTGTTTGTAATGTTTACACATTACGCATCACATTACTGAAACTCTTACATGCAGTGTAATCGCGATGGTTCCTGGGTGGATCTTCTAGTGTTTCTGTATAGTAATGTTCCGGGGGTATTCCCGGTTTAGTTTCAGATGCATAATTTGGGTTTGACTGAGGTTTTAGCATAAGCCTTATTATTTACTGGATATCCAAAGGGTTAAGCAGCTGCTGATAACTATAAACATAGAGAAAACACCAGGGGGAGATATAAAAGATTTAAATTAAAGGCCAGTCGTGTAAATATAGAATTAAACTGCTAAAAAAAAAACATTGTCATTAAGAACATCATTGTTCGATATAAATGATTAAAAAAAAATTATTAAGCTATTGGACTTAAAATAAAAAGCGTTTTTGGAATTTTCATTCAGTGTTTGTGAGGTCAGACAGTGATGTTGGATTATAGGACCTGACTAACAATTTTTATTCTAGTTTATCTCCTCTTATTATTTTATGTTTACTATTGTCTACGCGGAGGGGTTCCACATGCCCATCCAGGGGAGAATGTTTCTGGCGCTGGGCTGATACACCCAACACAGTGCACCAATCTATTACTGGGCACACACACACACACACTCTCTCAAACACACACTATGTAGAGCCGATTTAGAGCAGTCAATTCCCCTTGAATCCATGTTTTTGTACCGTGGCTTTGGACCCACTTGGATACAGCGAGAACATGAAAACCTGGGGATTCGAACCTGGGTCCCGTGGAACCTGGATGTATAGCAAGGTGATTGATTTTATAAACCTATGACAATGGAGTTAAAAGAAGTGTTATATGGAGTTATGAAACATTTCTCTCTGTAACCTTGATAATGCAGATTCAAAGTGAGACAAAAGCTTAAATGATTCAAATATTTTGTTTCTTATTTTGTGATGTGAAACAGAGCAAAGGTGGAATTCTTTCAAAAGCCTGCGATTACATTCAGGAGCTGCGACAGAATAATAATCGGTTAGCAGAAGACCTCAACACACTGGACAGGTTACGGATGGATAATCAGCTTTTGAGGCAAGAGGTAAGGCAGCTCCTTTATATGATGTGAAATAGAATCCTACATTTAATGTACAGCCATTTTAATCCGATATTAATTTGGTTTTGGTGAAAAAACAGGAGAAGTAGAAACCCATATACAGAAATACAGTATGAGCTGCTCTTTAAGCATTTGAATGCTTGCATGGCTCACTGATGTTAATGTTGCCACCCACTAAACAAAATGGGTTTCATTTTCAGAATTCCTTTATAGCTTCATTATACAATTTTTTTTTACAGAACAAATTATTTATTTTCTGACTACAATCAATAGGTGAAGTGTTCTGAGACTAAAATAGAAAAACATCCCTGACCTAAGGTGTAGGACTAGAAAAATCACTCGCAGGCTTACCTGGAAAGATCACTGACCTACCTACCTACAGTTCTACCTACACACATGCTGAGAGAGCCATCAGTGAACATGAATAGTTATCCATAAGCCTACACTGTGACGTAGTTAAACCCAGCTGACTAAAAGGACAAGAAAGGAAGCAGAGAAAGAGCTTTTCTTTAAATTGATTGCACAGCTGACACAAACAAAACAGAAAAATAAAAAATAAGATAATTAAATCAGGACGTCAAACCAGAGTTAATATCGGTGTGTCTTGTAGCCTTAAAAAGTTCAAGGATTCAATGAGATTTTATTGTCATTTGCATCACATGTGGTACATGAAATTATAAGGAAATTGTGGCTCAAGGCCCAGTTTTACCCTGAAGAACCTAAAGAAAAAGTAAAAATTTTAAATCTTAATATTAGGTATAAAATGTATGCATTAAGATAAATTATAAGAAGAAATTATATATATATAATTTGATCGCCGATATACATTATTTTCATAATGCTTTTAATAAACTAAATTCTGTAATTTGGCCACTAGATGGCAGAATTTGATTGTTAGAGAAACGTAACATGTTACTCAGGGTCAGTGTTCACTTAAAAACCTGGACTAGATTACATCACACTACATTCACTGGACTAGATTCATTGTACATCATGGAAGACTGGTTTCTTAGCTATGTTGCTTTTAATAAACACATTTATTAATCAGACCCTTTTTTTATTATAGTGTGTTTGTAATCGTTTTATAAAAACAATAAGGCACTCGAGATTGTGCGTTATTGTGAATAAATCATGGGAAAAAGATGTTCCTGCACTCTGCTACGCGTTGGGCCTAATAACGCCTCTTCTCCATGTTTTATTCACAGTGCACAGCTGCCTTTATTGCTTTATTATACATCACTTTCGCTCTTATTATTTTGTGTACTTCATGCTGCTGTGTAACAGGGTTCTACTTTGTTTAAATGCAGAACCGATTTACCAAAGCGTGAACATTTTTATTTTCAAATAAGAGAGCAGATCTGATCTTTTTTGGTATTTGCCGCAGGTGGAGGACTGGAAATCAAAGAACCAGGTATTGAGGAATCAGCTGAGGCAGCATGGCATCATAGCGGCTGCAAGTTCTGATGCTCAGTAAATAATGCTGCGCATTATTAAATCGCTTGCTGCGCCCCAACATGAAAGGACTGCCACGAAATGTTCAGCTTAAGTCGAGCAGATTCACGAGCTAACATTTGTGTAACTAGGTTTAGGACGTTATTCAGCATGTCTAGTTGGAGTCGAAGCCACAACAGCCATTATGGACAGAAGGATTTCTCCTCTTCCTCTGCTTGTTTTTACTGGCTCTTGCGTTATTATGTACATATTCGTTTTGTATACACATTTTTTTTACTTAATCTTATAAGAAGGTTGTTTTTATGCATTGCTAAAATGTGTAGATGAAAGAGAAATGTCATTTCTTTGTACTGTAGTCTGTAACCTTTATTAGGACAGGAATTGTTTTTGCATGTCTTCTACGTTTTCCTTTATTCGTATTTTAGTTATTACAACAAAATGCATAAATAAACAGCTAGAGAAGTCTGTAACAGTACAGTTCACTACACATATGTATTTGAAATAAATAATTTCCAAGATGAATGTGGGTCTGCTGCCTCCTTTAAAAGATTATCTCAGCCTGTAACTGAGATGCTGTACAGTCTGTCAGCTGAACAGTCTATATTGTTGTAATTAATAATGTGTAGTAGTAATTTGGTACTGTTTCATTTCGGTTCGAGTATTTTCACTTGCGGGCGGTTAGCTTGTTTGCCTCCCTTTCTGGGGATCCAGGTTTGAATCCTAATCTGCGTGAAGTTTCCTTGTTCTTCCTGTGTACACATGACATGCTTCGGGTTTCCTGCTACAGTACAAAAACATGATTTCAAGGTGATTTGGCGACTCTAAATTGCCTCTCTCTCTCTCTCTCTCTCTCTCTCTCTCTCTCTCTCTATATATATATATATTCATTCATTATCTCCCGCTTTATCCTCTATTAGGGTCGCGGTGGGGTTCCCATGCCCAACCAGGGGAGAACTCCTCGGACGCTGGGCAGATAGACCCAGGACAGGGCGCCAATCCATCGCTGGGCGTATATATATATATATATATATATATATATATATATATATATATATATATATATACACATACACACTGCTCAAAAAAATAAAGGGAACACTTAAACAACACAATATAACCAAATATATCAAATAAATCAAACTTCTGTGAAATCTAACTGTCCACTTAGGAAGCAACACTGATTGACAATCAATTTCACATGCTGTTGTGCAAATGGAATAGACACCAGGTGGAAATTATTGCCAATTAGCAAGACACACTTAATAAAGGAGTGTTTCTGTAGGTGGACCACAGATCACTTCTCAGTACCGGTGCTTTCTGGCTGATGTTTTGGTCAATTTTGAATGTTGGTGGTGCTTTCACCCTCGTGGTACCATGAGCCTCTACAACCCACACAAGTGGCTCAGGTAGTGCAGCTCATCTAGGATGGCACATCAATGCGAGCTGTGGCAAGAAGGTTTGGGTGGAGTTTCCATGTTCTCCCCGTGTCTGCCTGGGTTTCCTCCCACAGTCCAAAAACATGGATCAAGGTCAATTGAATTCTCCAAATTGCTCCATATAGAATGTGTTTGTCTGAGTCGCGCCCTGTCCTGGGTGTATCTGCCCAGCATTCTCCCTAGGATGGGCATGGGAACCCCCCCGACCCTAGTAGAGAATAAAGCGAAAGATAATGGATGGATGAGTTCACTTGAATTGGTTAAATAGAAGTCTGGCTGTTTTGAGTTTTGAACGTTCTGTAGAGACCTGAATGTGCATGCTGGGAGACCGACAAGCAAGATGCCTCCCTCATGCAGAACCGGTACCTGTAGATGTCTCCTTGAAATTTCCTTGTTTGCCATGCTTTGATATTTACTTAATGCACTGAAGTTAACTACCAATTTGATAGATTTTTAGGTACCACTATCATCCCATTAAATGTGGGTTTCATCGTTGTATACTTAAATCACATGACGTTTTAGTTTATATACATTCTTTACATTCAGTAACAAGGGCTCACATGTTAAAGGGAATGTATGCCCTCATTTTAAGCACAATACAGGCATAAGCTTGTCATCGAACATCAGCTGGAAACACACCACAGGATATCTGGGTCATCAAGCTGTGGCATGCTACCATACATATCCCATCTTGCATATAATCTATATTCCTATCCAGAGGTATGTTGTCATATCAACTCTGAGCATGACATGCCATCTGTCCTTTTCTCAAAATGGTTTACAGATGCATATTCCTGCAGGTAGCTGTGGACGTACCCTCCAGCAGAAGCAGGATATGAAATGCTGTGCTCCGACATGCTTCTAATCCTCTTTACATTCATAAGGGCACGTTTTTATAGAATCCCACATGGTATGGAAGCAGATCTGTTTGAGTACAATTGCTAAATGTTTTTAACATTGCAAGAAAAAAAAGAAAAATACTGATTAGTTTACAAAGTTGAGTTTGACATACCTGATCTAGACCATACATTTACATTACAGTTACATTTAGTCATTTAGCAGACACTTCAAAAGCGTCTTACAAATGGGGTGGCACGGTGGCTTAGTGGTTAGCACGTTCGTTTCTCAGCGCTAGGGATTCCCGGTTCGAATCCCCATCTTATGGGAGTTTCATGTTCTCCCCGTGTCCGTGTGGGTTTCCTCTGGGTTCTCTCGGTTTCCTCCCACAGTCCAAAAACATGGATCAATTCAATTGAGTTGTCCAAATTGCCCCATATAGAGTGTGCGTGTCTGTGTGAGTGAGTGAGTGTGTGCCCAGCGATAGATTGGCGCCCTGTCCTGGGTGTATCTGCCCAGCGCCCGAAACGTTCTCCCCTGGATGGGCATGGGGAACCCCCCTACGACCCTAATATAGGATTAAGTGGAAGATAATGGATGAATAATTCAGCCTTGGTGATTTGAGCTAATTATGCACAGTCAGGACCCAGGACAGGGCGCCATTCTATCACTGGGCACACACACTCACAAAGACAACAAACTGAAACACACTCTATATGGGGCAATTTTAAGAATTCAATTGGTTTTGATCCATGTTTTTTTGGACTGTGGGAGGAAACCGGAGAACCCAGAGGAAACCCATGCGGACACAGGGAGAACATGGAAACTCCACCCAGATTGGGATTCGAACCTGGAATCCCCAGCGCTGAGAGACGAACGTGCTAACCACTAAGCCACCGTGCCACCCAGACTGTAGTTCCTGGTGTGATGGTTCTATAAGACACAGAGTGTACAAGAAGAACTGAGAAAAGATATTCTGAAGATAATAATTAATTAATGCATTCATGATCTTCTGCTTTATCCTCTATTAGGGTCGCGGTGGGGTTCCCCATGCCCATCCAGAGCTGGACAGATACACCCAGGACAGGGTGCCAATCCATCGCTGGGCACACACTCACTCACACAGACACACTCTATATGGGGCAATTTTTTTGAGAATTCAATTGACTTGATCCATGTTTTTGGACTGTGGGAGGAAACCGGAGAACCTGGAGGAAACCCACGCAGACACGGGGAGAACATGGAAACTCCACCCAGATGGGGATTCGAACCGGGAATCCCTAGCGCTGAGCGGAGAACATGCTAACCACTAAGCCACCAGATAATAATTCAAATCACAAATTATATTGACTATAAACTTTCAGTATCATTGAAGTCCAGAGCATCCCAACAAGATCTGTGCAACCAATGATATCCCTCCCACAGTAACCTTTCTCTCTCTCTCTCTCTCTCTCTCTCTCTCTCTCTCTCTCTCTCTCTCGCTCTCTCTCTCTCTCTCTCTCTCTCTCTCTCTCTCTCTCTCTTCTCTCTCTCTCTCCACACACACACATACACAGAGAACATTGGGAATGAGATGTCATCTGTCCTTTTCTGTGAATGCTTTACTAATAAACCTTTTTGCAAGCCATTTTGCTAAAGCAATGCAGCATTAGCAGTGGACGTATCCTACAGCAGAGGGAGGATATGAAGTGCTGCGCTCTGACATGCTCATAATCCTCTTTACATTCACAAGGAGAAATCAGAAGCGTTCAGGTTAGGAGGAGATTCTGCAACAGTGTGTGTTGGGGTAAGTAACATTGTTCTGTTCTGATGCTCAGAATGTAGAACCACTCTTGGCGTTTAGACCCACTGATGCACTGATTTAATAAGTTTAAATTGTGTTATAATGTGAAGAACATATCAAGAACATACAAGTTATAGGAAGTCTTTAATTGAAAAAAAAAATCCATATCAAGATGTTAAGATATTACATTTTATGATATACTGAAAATCACATCAACTGTGTATTTAGGAAAAATGAATTATGAAAACCTTAAAATGCAGCATGTATTGATTTATTGGGTAGAATAATGATTACTATTGATCCAGCTTTTAAAGTTGAACCAAGTATATCACATGCCCATGTTTATATATATACTGAACTGCTTTTAGTGACAATAGATTAAGGTTTCTTAAAAAACTTCTAAATGAATGTTTTTTTTTTAAGATGATACCTAAGTGTTATTGTATGTAATTATAATAATTCACTTTAATGTGTTTTACTTTTCCCATGAAGTTAAAATTTGCACCTCATATTTTTTTTTATTAAATTGCAGCAATGTAAGACCGGCTCAGCAATGTATATGAAAGCATGTTGAAAACAATGGACTAGATAAGAATGATGAGAACAAGGTGGGCACTGATGAAAGGGCAAGTTACTGGAATGAAGGGGCATGTCTCGTTATCCTTTCTGTAATTGACAAAAAGGTCAGAACGTGGTTTACATCAAGAGCTGCGCTGTGGCGTTTGTAACTGTTTAGTCACGCACATTTCCTTTTATGTATTCAACATTAAATGTACTATATGTTTGTTCTCCGTGCCCTTTCACCACAGATATAGTCCATCTAATTAATTTTTCAAAAGACTACAATGGCCTTTTAGAACTTTTCATTGACTTTTAAAAGCTATACTCAGCCAAACTGTAATGGTGAAGATTAGTTTAGCATGAGTGTTAGGCTAGAAGACCATTTCGAGGGTTTGAAGAAATCTCCCCTGACTGGTTTGCTTAGCGAAACTGAATCAATGGTGTTGGCTCTGAGCGGACTACTCACGTTTCCTCAGCAATCCCGATACCGGTGATCCTTTCACTCTGGCTCCGGGGATTTGATGTAGGCAAGTCATTTTAAAGCATCAGCACAATGCAGGTTCTCTGAAGAAACCAGATCCTAGTTCTTTTCAAAAGCAGCATAATCGAAATGAGATCAGCATGGCACCGCACCCCATTTGGGTTTAGAGGGAGGTTAGGGAACCAGTCTCTATTCAGACAGGCACTATATTACGGAAATGTTCATTCATTCATTATCTCCCGCTTTATCCTCTATTAGGGTCGCGGTGGGGTTCCCCATGCCCATCCAGGGGAGAACGTCTCAGGCACTGGGCAGATAGACCCAGGACAGGGCGCCAATCCATCGCTGGGCACACACTCACACAGACACACTCTATATGGGGCAATTTTGAGAATTCAATTGACTTGATCCATGTTTTTGGACTGTGGGAGGAAACCGGAGAACCCAGAGGAAACCCACGCAGACACGGGGAGAACATGGAAACTCCACCCAGATGGGGATTCGAACCGGGAATCCCTAGCGCTGAGAGGCGAACGTGCTAACCACTAAGCCACCGTGCCGCCCTACGGAAATGTTAACAGATTTATTATATGAGAACCTGTGGATTTGCTAAGATGATGAATGGAGCTTAAGATTTTAGTTTCTCCCCAACAAATATAAGTTATTGTAAAATCTAAAAACATCACAATGAAAATTGTACAGATGTTTGATACGATGAGATATAACATTCCTGGTGTTATAAAAGAAAAATTAGATTAGATTAGATTCAACTTTATTGTCATTGTGCAGAGTACAAGTACAGGGCCAATTAAATGTAGTTAGCATCTAACCAGAAGTGCAATATATACATTATTTACATAAAGTGCAATAATAACAGTGACCTGTGCACGGAGAAGTGTAGTGTATAAATGTATATACATAATATGAACATGATATAAACTGAATTACAGTACAGAGAAGGTGCAGAGAAGTGGTTGTGCAATGAGTTATTAAAGGGTATGTGTAGCATTCATGAGGATAACTGCCTCAGGAAAAAAACTTTTCCTGAGTCTGCTGGTGCAGGAACAGAGGTAAGAGGCTGAAAAGTCCATGATTGGGGTGGGCAACTTCCTTAATGATGTTTCTTGCCCTGCCCAAACAGCGCTTGTGATGTATGTCCTCGATGGTGGGTAACCCTATGCCTATGATGCGCTGTGACATTTTTTATGTATACATATATAAATTCTTATATTTATTATTCTATTTTATAAATTATAAGAATTTATTATATTTTATAAATTCTTATAGACAGAAGTAAACTGTGAATGAAAACCAGGAAAAATGCAAATATTGGTAGAATATGCAAATTCCACACAGAAAGGACTAAGGCCTCCCACTCTGGAAACAAACCCAGGACCTTGTTGTTGTGAAGCAACACTGCCCCACCGTGCTATCTATCAAATAAGAACATTCGGTCCCTTCCTATTTTATTCCACTTAATCCTATATTAGAATTAGAATTAATCCCCATGCCCTTCCAGGGGAGAACGTTTCAGGCACTGAGAAGATACACCCAGGACAGGGCACCAATCTATCTCTAGGCACATTCATTCACGTAGACTTTAAGATATGGGCAATTCAGCAGCCAATTTACCTTAAATCCATGTTTTTGGACTGTGCAACACTGGAGAACCTGGAGAACCCCTACACAGACATGGGGAGAACATGGAAACTCACCACTAAAACATTCATTCATTCATTATCTCCCGCTTTTATCCTCTATTAGGGTCGCGGTGGGGTTCCCCATGCCCATCCAGGGGAGAACGTCTCAGGCGCTGGGCAGATAGACCCAGGACAGGGCGCCAATCCATCGTTGGGAACACACTCACTCACACACACACTCGATATGGGGCAATTTTGAGAATTTAATTGACTTGATCCATGTTTTTTTTGGACTGTGGGAGGAAACCGGAGAAGCCGGAGGAAACCCACGCAGACACGGGGGAACATGGAAACTCCACCCAGATGGGGATTCGAACCTGGAATCCCTAGCGCTGAGAGGCGAACGTGCTAACCACTAAGCCACCGTGCCGCCACTAAAATATTGTGCAGCCCAATTAAAAAACATGTAAATAGTGAAATAATAATTTTGTTGAATATGTTTCAGTGAGTATAAGCCTTGCAGCTCTGCAGCATAAACAGTGAAATGAGTTGCTTTTTAATACCTTCCTCTTGTTAAAAGTTATACTCAAAAGTATTAAAACCCTGATCATTTTTCATGTCCATGCGATTTTTTAAAGTGAAAATAGCCACGAGACACTAGATTTTTTAATAGTATTACACAGAATATGTACAATACTGGCCAAAAGTTTTAGAAAACCAAATTTGTTTTTGATTGTTGATATTTTTTACAGATTGCATCTTCAATTTTCTTTGAATTTTTTTGAGGGAGCAGTAGCTCAGTGGTTAGGGCATTGGGCTATCAATATGAAGTTTGGTGGTTCAAATCCCAGGTCCACTGAAGTTACCGGTGTGGGTCCTTGAGCAAGGCCCTTAACCATAACCTTGTGCTCACCTTGTAAGTCGCTTTGTAAGTCACTGCTGAATGACCAAATGTAATGTAAATCAAGTAATAAAGTGATCTATTTTGCCTACAGTGCTTACACACAGAGCAATTAGACCTCCACATTTAACTGTACAGTTAAACACACAAATACACACAAAATTCACATTGAGTGAAGTGAGCACACGTGCCTGGAGCTGTGGGCATCCTGTATATGGCGCCCAGGGAGCAATTGGGGTTAGGTACCTTGCACAAGGGTACTTCAGCCATAGTACTTGGTGGGATTGAACCAGGGACCTTCAGGTCACAGAGCTGGTTCCTTAACCACTAGCATATGCCTGCCTGAAATGAAAGCATAGTACAAACTAAACAATACAAAACAAAAATAAATCATAAATTAAAGTAGTAATTTATTAGCACTATTTATAGATATAACAGCTAAACCTAATGGAGTCCATCCATCCATCCATCTATTATCTTCCACTTTATCCTCTACTAGGGTCGCGTGGAGTTCCCTATGCCCATTCAGGGAAGAACGTTTCAGGTGCTGGGCAGATACACCCAGGACAGGGCACCAATCTATCACTGTGCACACACTCACACAGACAGATAGCGCTGAGAGGCAAACTGGCTAACCACTAAGACATTGTATAGATAGTTCTTCCCAACATTGTTGTGGAGGTTCCTCTTAATGTGCTGCACTTGTAGGATGATTTGCTTTCATCATTCCATTCTGTCCGTCCAGTTCCACCTTATTCTTGACTTCTAAGGTTGTTCTGTCTGAACTTAGAAGTATGATTTAGGTCATATTCTTGCTGTTACATGAACCATGAACCAACTAGGTGCAGACCAGAGGTTATGGAATTGAGCTCTAAAATGCTTTGATTGCTTTTTTTTTGCTCTGCCAGTAACGCTGTGCCAAATAACCTGGAAAAACAACCCCGCCTCCATGTTTTACTATTATTACAAATATTTCACCTGCGTGACAGCATACAAAAAGTTATGTACTAAATAATTCAAACTTTGATTCATCAGTACTTATTTCTTTTTACCATTTCAGAATATTTTCTGAAATTAAACTGATAAAATATCAACACTAACTGTAAGTAACTTTTTGGCTTATGCATCAAAAAAATACTTGAACAATAACTAGTTTTTTTTAATTGTTTAGATTTCAGTTATGGCTGAAAGAGCTTCTGACCTCGGATCTGTCTGTATCGGTATGGAAGAGGGATTACATAATGGGGGCCTTCAAGCCACACCACAGGAGGCCCCATTAATGACCCATATAAAGAAAATGGAGAACCAGATTTCTGAAGCTCAGCGCTTTTCTCATCTCCCAAAACGCTTTGCTGTTGACCTGGAGTTCTCCGATCTGTCCTACACCATCAGTGAAGGACTATGCTGGAAAAAACAAGGTAAGCAACTTTTCTGGGCATTTCTACTGAAAATAATGCACATATCGGTGTCTCCCAATAAATATGACAATTACTATAACCATCACTGACAACTGTCAACTCAATTCTTTAAATACATTAGAATGGTTTTCATCTTATATGTATAAATAAGTGACATTTATCTTTATATAAATTTAGCATTATATTTATATTGCCAGTGCGTAAGTAAAAACAATGAAGATAAGACCTGAGGGGCGTGCATTATTGAGCATATATCACAGGAAAGAGGTGGTGGTAGGCACGTCGCCAAGAGGAGTGCTGTCATAACTCCTTACTGTGAATTATTTCAAATAATGCACAACCTTAGTGCTGTATTATGAAAGATTTTAAAATACTATAATAAAAAACAAGGTTTAATGTGTTTATTCAAAACAAAACTTATCAATAAACTGATCTTCCGTGATGTAATCTAGTCCAGTTTTTAAAGTGAACATTGCTGAGTAATGAGATACCAGTTTTGTGCTCATTAGGTATTGGCTTGCTGTTTATATTAATCTATATTTCCATTTGGCACATGATTTAAAATAAAGTGGAACTTCTGTTTTCGTTGACTTCATATATCACTGAATTCGTTGGTGTTGACATCATTTCATTAATTTACAAATTCATTAGTACAAATCTCATTGTCCCTGTAAAGTGGTTTCCTTCTTAATTAAATGCTAAATTAAAGCTCCGACATGAAACCAAAAAACATTTTCCACAGCTAGCAGCCCATCAAAAACAAAGATCAGAAAAACAATTCTCTATAAAATGTGTTTTATATTTGGAGTCTCTAGAATGAATTCATTGGGTGTACATTGATTTAAACAGAAATATGTGCCTTAGTTTTCATCAATTTCAGATTTCACTGATTGTTTGTGGACGGATTGGCAACGAAAACAGAGGTTTCACTTTAATGTATTGTGTATTACCTATTGATTTGACTGTGAAGTGCTCAGGGATGTGCATTACCGTTAATATTGTCACTGGACAAAGTCAGCTGTAAGAAACAAAACTTCTCATTTTATAATAGATTCTGTATAGTAATTTTATTTATTTATTATTTTTAAAGATTTTTGGTACCTCTACTTAAGATAAATTAAAAGGTTTTAAAATTTAAAAAAATCACATGTTGCTGAATAAGCATAATTACACATTTTAGAGAGAGTTAAAATTATTAATGAAGCATTATTTTTAAAAAATGATTATTTGCACCACTGCATTTATTATTTTGCACAACTTCCATTTGCCAATAAAGCAGCACTTAGTCTTCTCCTATATCATCTGATCAGGTTGAAGAGTACAGAGAACTTGAGACCATTAATGTTCTTTAGATTGTCTTCTCCTGTGAACTTGCCTCTTTAGATCAGATTTTCTATGGGATTTAGATCAGGAAACTAAGAAGCCCGGGGTAGGAGCTTGGTTTTGTGTTTTGTAAACATTTTTGTTGATCTGTACGCTTTGGCTGAAATATTCAGCCAAATGACCAATTTTTTTATTTAACCTAATGACCAATCAGCGATGACCAATTTTTTAGTTTAAGGCAAATTTAAATTGTCCTTTTAGGATAGGGAGTTCATGTAATCATACACACTAAAGAGATTTTTAGAGCTTTTAGGGGAACAACTTCAGTATTTTTAAATCTATATTACATGTAGCTAGGAAGCTTATGAGAATGACCCCAGTTTACCCTAAGTGGTATAATTAATAAAAAATTATTTAAATACCACTTTAGAAAAAAATAAAAATTAAATTAAAAATTAAAGCACCCTGTAAACAATGTTCTTTAAAGATTACAAGAAATGCAAACTGAGTACAGATGTGCTACTGTCTCGTGGAGCAACAACGCTAATGTATCCAATAGAGGCACAGTGAGTGAAGAGTGTTTAAAAACTCCAGCAGCACTGCTCTGTCTGATCCATTCACACCAAGACAACACATAATAACACACCACCACCATCCAACAACCAAGTAATGATGTGGAAACCTGGAGGAAACCAACACGGACACAGGGAGAACATGGAAACTCCACCCAGATTGGGATTCAAACCTGGATCCCAGTGCTGTCAGGCAAACGTGCATCCTAACTATCAGGTCCACATACAGGACCAGGCAAAACTTTGGACACATTTTTTCACATCACACACTTTTCCTTTTTATTATCCAAGTTCAACTTACTGTAAAGATGGACTTTGTAGTTCTACAATTCCAGACTGTAGTCCTTCTATTTATGTTCTACAGTACATATTGTGTGCGTCCCCTTTACTCTGTTTTCTAATGGTCAGGACCTCAAGAGTACCACCACAGAGCAGGGATTATTTGGTTGGTGCATTATTCTTATACCAACAGTGTCACTGAGGTGTTTAAATGAAACTACAGCAGCACTGCTGCACTAAAACCCCCTCACCACATCAGTATCACTGCAGAACTGACAATAAACAATCCACCAACCAATATGTTCTGTGATGCTCCTGACAAATAGAGAACAGAGAACCAACAGGGGACTAACAAAAACAAACAACATATGGACTACAGTCTGTAATTGTAAAACTACAAAGTCCACCTATATGATAAGTGGAGAAAATGGACAATGAATTAAGAATGGGGCGTGTCCAGACTTATGACTGGTACTGTTTGATTAAATGAGTTGTATAATCAAATTACGGGCGGAATGGTGGTTTAGTGGTTAGCACATTCACCTCTCAGCACTGGGGATCCAGATTCGAATCCCAATCTGGGTGGAGTCTCCATGTTCTCCCCATGTCCGTGTGGGATTCCTCCGGGTTCTCCGGTTTCCTCCCACAGTCCAAAAACATGGATTCAAGTTAAATTGAATGCTCTAAATTGCCCCATATACAGTGCGATTGTGTCTGTGTCTGCACAAATAAGTGTACGCAGTCAAAGTTTGGCGCCTCGTCCTGGGTGTATCTGCCAAGCGCCCGAAACGTTCTCCCCTGGATGGGCATGGGAACCTCCCACCTGCAACCCTAGTAAGGGTTAAGTGGAAGATAATGAATAAATGAATAATTAATAGCATTACAAGTAATGTTTCACTAATCATGATGATATATGTCTGTGGGGTGGCACGGTGGCTTAGTGGTTAGCATGTTCACCTCTCAGTGTTGGGGATCCAGATTCGAATTCCAATCTGGGTGAAGTTTCCTTGTTATAGCTGTGTTTCCGTGGGTTTCCCCCCAAAAAAAATTGCCCCATATAGAGTGTGTTTGTGTGTGAGTGAGTGTGTCCAGTAATAGATTGGCACCCTGTCTTTGGTGTATCTGCCCAGCACCCGAAACCCACAACCCTAGTAGAGGATGATAATGAATGGATGGATTTATGTCTGTCTGTTGTACCTACTGTTTTACCACAAACAAAATTTGTTTTGGAAGGGGCGGTGTTAAATGTGATTTTGTTCACTGCTATATCATGAGCTTTTATATTGGATGACTCAGATGAACCCATGACATAATCCATAATCTTATAACACTTCAGATCTGACAGTAACCAATCAAAAAAAATCTACCAGCGATGGTTTACAGGCAGCTTGTACTGGGAATTACAGTAATCGAATGTGCAGGGTAAGGCAATCACAATCCAGGTACTCACTTCAGAAGCCTTTATTATACTCTGTTGTGAGAATGTGGTGCTAGACGAGAGTTAATTAGACAGCGTAGGCACTGAGACAGGTTTAAATCCTTACAGCTTGGCGATAAGCTGCATGTTAGGGTTGATTAATTGGGGCTTTATAATACCCCTCACATTCTTTACGGGATGTGAGGAGAAACATGATATTCTGTAGATTCAGTCATTGAAGTTCATTGTTAGGTCAACTAAAAAAAGTAAACCCAATGAGTATACATTTCTAAAAATGGGTCGTATGGGGAGGCACGGTGGCATAGCGGGGCGTCAATCCATCGCTGGACAGACACACACTCGCACACTGTATGGGGCAATTTAGATAGGAGCAATTTAGAGCCAATTAACCTTGAAGCCAATGTTTTTGGACTGTGGAAGGAAACCAGAGAACCAGGGGAAAAAAACTGATCTGGATTTGATTCTGGATACCCAGCACTGAGAGGCGGATGTGCTAAACACCGTCCACCCCTGTGAAGTGGGATATTTCAGCTAGAATTTGTATGTTTTCTGAGAAAGACATTTTAATTTATTCATTGAATTGAATTGAATTTATTAATTAATGACCACACAACAAGTTGGTGGAATTTGCTTCCGGTAAAGCATAACATACTCACATCTCTGTGTCAAAAACAAATGCATAAATACAAATACAATATATAGACATAGACAGACAAAAAATTTTAGATCAAACATTATTATTTAGTGACCGTACAGCAGTTGGAAAGAAACTCATCCATTTATCCATTATCTTCTGCTTTATCCTCTATTGGGGGTGGGTGGGGGGGTTCCCATCCAGGGGAGAACGTCCTGGGTGCTGGGCAGATACACCCAGGATAGGGCGCCAATCTATCGCTGGGCTCACAGACACTCACACAGACACACACACTCTATATGGGGCAATTTGGAGAATTCAATTGACTTGATCCATGTTTTTGGACTGTGGGAGGAAACCAGAGATCCTGGAGGAAACCCACGGGGACACGGGGAGAACATGGAAACTCCACCCAGATTGGGATTCGAACCGGGAACCCCTTGTGCTCAGAGGCGAATATTCTAACCACTAAGCCACCATGACGCCCTTATTCATTAATTAATTAATGAATTCATTATATTCCACTTAATCCTTTACTGGGGATAGTTCCCATGCTCATCCAGCAGAACATTAAGGGCACTGGAAACCTGCATAAACCCAGGACAAGGCGCCAATCACTCATGCAGACACACACACAAACATATTGACTATATAGGGGCAATTTAGGGCATTCAATTTAGCTTGAATCCATGAAATGTTGGCGGAAACCAAAGAACACGGAGGAAACCCACTCGGACATCAGGAGGACATTGAAACTCCACCCAGATTGGGATTCGAACCTGCATTCCCAGTGCTGAGAGGCGAACATACTAAACACACCACCCAGTATCGGTTTCCACAATGTTATATATACCCGTAACACACACACACACATAGACACACACACACACACACACAAACACACACGCAGTTTCTCAGCTTCATTAAAAATCTTTTCCAAAAGTCATGGGGTTCATAGATCATACCACACCTCTTTCCTTTGGGTTTAATTGGATTAAGTCCGAATGTTCTATTGAAGACCAGACATTAAGCCTGTACTTTTAATCTCCGCAGGTTATAAGTCTTTACTCAAATGCCTCTCTGGGAGGTTTTGCAGCCAGGAGCTGATTGGGATCATGGGTCCCTCCGGGTCCGGAAAGTCCACACTTATGAACATCCTGGCTGGTTACAGGTGAGAAACCATTTTATCACATCATACATTTTAATGAAAAAGCACCGAACAGAGCTGAAATTTAAGAGTTAATAACGAGAATTTCAATTTTAGGAAAACAGGAATGACAGGACGCATTCTAGTCAACGGAAAACCCCGAGATCTCCGCACCTTCCGTAAAATGTCCTGTTACATCATGCAGGAGGACAAACTTCTGCCACACCTTACTGTTCAAGAGGCCATGTTGGTGAGATTACGTGGCTTTTCTCATTTGATACACAGGTTCCATGTTACACTATGAGCTAATAAGTAGCATTTTAAATCACAGCACAGTGTAAACACTAAATATACTGTTGCGACCTTCCTGTGTTACTGCTGTTTCAGGTCTCTGCCAATCTAAAGCTCAGTGATAACATTGAGGTGAAGAAAAAGCTGGTGAGTCACTTCTATAGACAGTGAGAACCTTTCAGACCCGTTGCAACAGGGCAAGCAAACTAACCAATTGCCCCAGACAATGACAAGTTATTCAATGAATGCAATCACAAACTTGTGAGCTTCGTTTTCTGTAACTGTCAATGCTGTAATGTACAATAAATCCTTCTCGGGGGGGGGGGTTGGGGCTCCTACCAATTAGGGCAGGTGTAGGCTTGTGGTTAAGCAACCAGCCTTGCGATCTGAAGGTCCATGGTTAGAATCCTTGTCCCCCTTGTTGTAAATGTGAATGTCAGAAGGGTGCATTATTCTCAATAATGTCACAGCTGGGCAAACAGCTCAGCCAATCAGATTTAAGCACCCAAACTACCCATTTTATAATGAGGGTTAAGGGGCTTGCATAAGGGCTCACAGCGGTAACTTTAGTAGACTCAGGGTTTGAACCCCCAGCTTTCAGATTGATAGCCCAGCACCCTAACCAATGAGCTATGACACCAATGTGGGGTAACAGTAGCTGACTTGGGTTATCTGAACAGTAACAAAACATGACATTAATTAAAAAAAACATCATGCTCTATGCAAACTAAACACAATGCAATAAAGGGGCAGTCTAAGCTTGTGGATAAGAAACCAGCCCTGTGTCATAAAGGTCCCTGGTGTAATCCCACCATGTACTATGGCTGAAGCACCCATGGGTAAGACACCTAACCCCAATTGCTCCCAGGGAGCCATATACAGGGCTGCCCACCGCTCCAGGTGCATGGGTATTTTTCACTTAATGTGTGTGTGTGTGTGTGTGTGTGTGTGTTTCACCTCATGAATGGGTTAAATGTGAAGGACAAATTCCTCTGTGTGTAAGTACAGTATGCAAAATAGATCACTTTATTACTTTATCCTTTAATTGCTTAAAATTACCATTTAACTTAAGTAAGCGATATTTCCCAGTTGGGCAATTTGCATGAGGCACCCAAATAACTTAAAACACAGCCCTGGCAACATTATGTCAGTCCTTACATCTTTAATGAATTATCTTTTAATAAGTCTTGTTGTTGCTTTCTGTGTATTTAAGATAAAAGAAATCCTGACAGCTTTAGGACTTCATTCATGTGCTCATACCCGCACTGTTTCTCTCTCTGGAGGGCAGTGTAAGAGGCTGGCTATTGCTCTCGAGTTGGTGAACAACCCTCCGGTGATGTTCTTTGATGAACCCACCAGGTAAAAGAATAAAAATTCACCCAAATAAACTTTAATACTATTTTGCTTTTTTTCATTTCAATGAATTATAAATAGTATAAAACTGTACTGTACGTATAAATCACATTTCTTACATTTTTATTTCATGTCAGTGGTCTCGACAGTTCCTCTAGTTTCCAAGTCGTGTCATTAATGAAATCTCTAGCCCAGGGGGGTCGAACAATCATCTGCACTATTCACCAGCCCAGTGCCAAACTCTTTGAAATGTTCGATAAGGTTCCGCTATGCCTCATTTCCTTTAACACATGACTGAATGCATACTACAACAATCAAGATCTTTATCAGCATCTTCTTTCTCTTTCCAGCTTTATATCCTCAGTCAGGGGCAGTGTATATACAAAGGTCCTGTACCTTACCTCATCCCTTATCTGAGAACCCTTGGACTGCACTGTCCCACTTATCATAATCCAGCAGATTTCGGTTGGTTTCTCTCAACCTATTCGGCTTTTCTAAATATTATTGTCATTGTGTTCGTGTTGCATGCTTTTTCCCTGAGTAATATTTCCAGATACATTATTTTAATAAGAACTTATCTCACTTCACATGTTTAGTTATTGAAGTGGCATCAGGAGAATATGGTGATTTTAACCAGGTTCTGTTTGATGCCGTGCAAGACAAATTATATGCTTTGGACCAGATAAAGGACCGCTATGAGGAAAATGAAGATACAAGCCTTTGCTCTGAAAAAAATGGCAAAGTAAGTACAAAAGACATGCTATCTGCCTCACACACAGCAAAAGACTTTAGTGAAGTATGCTTAAAGGGTGCTAAACACTTCTGAATACTATATACAGTGTATATATATATATATATATATATATATATATATATATATATATATATATATATATATATATATATATATATATATATACACACAACTCCTGTTCACACACTCATATTGTGGGGACCTCATATAATTGTGGGGACGGCAAGATGATCCCAACCATATAACATATTCGGTTTTAAAGGAAAAATTTAGTTTTTAATGTATTTTTTTATACATTGATATAACATTTTATGATTGATATATGATTTTATGTTAATCATATCACCACTATGTAAATCAGAATAACAACATTATTGACATATTAATATGTCAAATATATTAATGTGTAAAATATAGCATTTTGTTTGACAACAATGCAATCCCTAAAGATGTATTATTGTGTTTTTATTTAAGAAATTTAAGAATTTTTTTTTGTAATATACTGTGTATAGGATGTATCTTCAGTAGATAGTAGTTTAAGGAGCAATGGGAGGCCCTGCCAAGAATTAATCTAGAACAAGTTCTTGGTTAGTGTGTATCACTTATCCAGAAATGTTGACATTGATTAGCAAATTAGACCTAAGTCTTGATCAAATCTTGAAAGATGGTTTAGAAATAGTAAAATTATCAACTATGTATATTAAATGCAAGAAATAATATATAAGAAAAATTATCTATTTTGCCTACAGTGAGGAATCAATCCTCACATATAAAAACACTGAGTGACTGTTCATGGCACCCAGTGAGCAATTGGGGTTAGGTGACTTACCCAAATACACTTCAGCCATAGTACTAGATGGGACTGGGAATTGAACCTGGGACTTTCAGGATGCAAGGCTGTTTTTTTCTTCCTAAACTGCATCTCAAGTGACATGTTAACTGTTTATATTACAATTAATGAGTGTGGGCATAACTCGTGTTAAATAAAATATAAATCCATTTAAAAATATTTAGGAGGTGCATAAATTTAGAATGATTTCATTCTAAATCATTGAACCATTGGCTTTGATGTTTGTTCTTACAGGACGCAGTACAAGTTGAGAGCCATACCTTTTCTACAAGCAGCTTGACTCAGTTCTGTATCCTCTTCAAGAGAACCTTCATAACAATATGTAGAGATCAGGGATGCCATGTTTTTTTATCTACACAACACTCTCTACCTTACTATTATTTTTTAAAGATTATTGTTGCATGATGCTGGTTCTGCATTCTAGATCTACAAAGCGATTTGCTTACATAAGTACCTTATTTGTACCTATAGGTGCTGACACACTTGCGTTTGATCTCACATGTCTTTATCGGCGTGTTAATAGGCCTGCTTTACCTCAACATCGGTAATGATGCGAGTAAAGTGTTCAACAACACTGGATTCCTTTTCTTCTCCATGCTATTTCTGATGTTTGGAGCCTTAATGCCTACAGTCCTCACATGTGAGTTGGGGGAAATGGCCTTATTGATTGCACAGTAGCTCTGAAAATGAAAGAAAAAGCTCATTAGCTTCTTTTACTTCAGTTCCTCTTGAGATGGCAGTGTTTCTGAGGGAACATTTAAACTACTGGTACAGTCTGAAGGCTTATTATTTGGCCAAGACAATGGCGGATATTCCATTCCAGGTAAGTGGTTGCATGAGCTCTCATCAACAAATGTATAAATTACAAACATTTACATTTTCATTTAGTCATTTAGCAGATGCGTTTATCAAAAGCAACTTATACATCGAAGAAAAACACAATTCGGTAGTTAAAGAAAACAAGCTACACTGTAGTATAATCAAACCTGATTATTATCCCACGCATTATTAAATGCGGCGGCACGGTGGCTTAGTGGTTAGCATGTTCTCCTCTCCCGGTTCGAACCTCAACCTGGGTGGTGTTTCCATGTTCTCCCTGTGTCTGCGTGGGTTTCCTCCAGGTTCTCCGGTTTCCTCCCACAGTCCAAAAACATGGATCAAGGTCATTTGAATTCTCCAAATTGCCCCATATAAAATGTATTTGTGTGTGTGTGTGTATGTGAGTGAGAGTGTGTGTGCCCAGAGATAGATTTGTGTATCTGCCCTGCACTCAAAATGTTCTCCCCTGGATGGGCATGGGGAACCCACCACGACCCTAGTAGAGGATAAAGCGGAACATAAAAGATGGATGTATTTTTGATGTGTTTTTGGATATTTCTTTAAAATTCTAAGTGGCTCAGTATTACGGACAGTGTGGGGAGCGCTTGAAGAAATTTCCACCATTTTAGCACCACGGTGAGGTTGAATCACCAAGCGCCATTCATCACTAGAGTGCAGTGAACGAGTCAGAGTGCAATTTGTAAAGATAGAGTGAAGATAAGAGGGGGCAGATCCAGAGATCGTCCTGTAGATCAGAGTCAGTGCCTTGTACTGAATGTAAAAAGCTACAGGGACAAAACAAAACTAAATAACATGTTAAAATAAAATTTTATTTATTTATTAATTTACATTTTTTTATGTATTTATAAATTTCATTTCACAGGTAATCTGTCCAATTATGTACTGTAGTATTGTGTATTGGATGACTGAGCAGCCACCGGAGGCAAGTCGCTACGTACTCTTTATAGCCCTGTCCATCTGCACTGCTTTAGTAGCTCAGTCTCTGGGTCTCCTTGTTGGAGCTGCTTCTACATCTCTTCAGGTAATTTTCCAAAAAGCACATACATGTTATAAAGAACTTTTCAAATCCTATGCATTTTCAAAGAATGAGGTTGTTTTATTTTATATTTAATATTCATTTCAGGTGGCCACATTTGTTGGCCCTGTTACAGCCATTCCTGTCCTTCTCTTTTCTGGTTTCTTCGTCAACTTTGACACAATTCCCAAGTACCTCCAATGGAGTTCTTATGTGTCATATGTTAGGTATGTCTCATTTGAATATACATTGATAAAACTCTAACCAGCCATTTAATAGGTTTGCCTTCTTGTTTTCACAATAATTGTTCATTATATCAGCGTTTTGTACCATGAAGATACACTTGGTAGTTCTACAATTTCTAATAATGCTATGTTAGTGCCATTATAGTTCCTTATTCTGTCCTCTAATACAGTGGTTCTCAACTGGTCTTAGCATGGGAACCACATTTTCTCATGGTCATTAATTTGTGACCCACTTTTATAGAATTCAAACCAAACACATTTAACAATAAAATAGCACATTTAATATCTAAATTGACCCGTATTGACCCGTGTGTCTGCCATGTACATAATTGAGTAGTTTTTTTTATTCTATTTAATTTAATTTTTATTTTGTATATATTAATCTCTATTTCTATTACATACTTTTTTCTTTTTTAAAGTACTTCTTGTAATTGATACATTAGATGTGTCTTGTCTTGTCTTGACTTGTCTGTGAATACGTTGTGAATAAGTGTTTTTAGTCAAGGATTGGCAGCTCGTCCTGCCCAGCGCCCAAAACGCTCTCCCCTAGTACCCTAGTAGACCCTAGTAGAAGATAAAGCAGATAATAGATAAATTACTGATATATAACTGTATTTTGTTTAAACAGATATGGATTCGAGGGAGTAATACTCTCCATTTATGGAATGAACCGTTCTGAGCTAGAATGTCCTGGAAAAGTGTGCAAGTTTCAAAGACCTGAAGAAGTATTGCAGTTATTGGATGTAGAGGACGCGTCCCTATACATGGACTTCATCGTACTGGGAATTTTTTTCATCATCCTGAGGCTGGCAACCTATCTGGTGCTGCGGTACAAAATCAAGTCCGAACGATAACATTGATTCAAATCTGTGAAATGACATTACAGTGAATGTGGCATATTGCCACTCCAGAGGAGTCCATTCAGAAAATCCGGATGCATTACTCAATCGCAGTCTCAGTCCTGATGCACTCTACCATGACTGTATTACTTTGTATATATTTTCTACCTCTCTATGTTTTTTGGTAATGTTTTGGAAGGAAAAGCATTACTAGGGTGAAATTGCATTACTCATGTTACGTTTACAGAATCCTACTTCTTTTCTCAACTGTCAGAATGAAGAGGACAGTGACATACTGAAGAATGTGAATGACCCATTTGGCCTGCGGTGCCTTCAATGCCATAACATATAACATTCCTAATCCAGTTCTTAATTTGAGGTGTACTGATGTACGTGGATGTTGATGTAAATTCTATAAAACTGTTTATTTAGCAAAGTACTAAAACAAAACGTGATTTATACATTTTTATGCAAACTTCTGCTTTTCTATAATTAAAACTTACCTACTAACACCTTAGTGTTTGGTGTAAAGTCCAGCAATTATAATCCAAATATAATAAACAATATAGAAATGAAATATCTAACCTATTTTGTTGACTCTGGCATCATACATATCTGATACCCTTAAATACTTCGTTAAATGAACTTTGTTAGTATGTTTTACTCTGTTCGTTCTCTGAGGATCAGGACCCCCACAGAGCAGGTATTATCAGGGTGGTGGATGATGGTACGAAGTGTGGCATGGTGGTTAGCGTCTCTTAGCGCTGTGGATTCCCGAGATTCCAGGCTTTAAATCATCATTATCTTTCCCAGCTGTCCTTAGCCTGAAGGATTCAGAGAGAACTAGTATACTATGGGTATGTGTAATGTGCTGTTATTTAAAGGTAATGTATTTGATGGCGACACGGTGGCTTAGTGGTTAGTCGTTCGCCTCTCAGTGCTAGGGATTCCAGGTTCGAATCCCCATCTGGGTGGAGTTTCCATGTTCTCCCCGTGTCCGTGTGGTTTTCCTCCGGGTTCTCCGGTTTCCTCCCACAGTCCAAAAACATGGATCAAGTCAACTGAGTTCTCCAAATTGCCCCATATAGAGTGTGTTTGTGTGAGTGAGTGTGTGCCCAGTGATAGATTGGCGTCCTGTCCTGGGTCTATCTGCCCAGCGCCCAAAACGTTCTCCCCTGGATGGGGATGGGGATGGGCAAGGGCATGGGGAACACCCCCACCGTGACCCTAATAGAGAATAAAGCGGAAGATAATGAATGAATTGTAAACATTCAGAGGAGAGTGCTGCAGTGAGGGAACAGGAAGTGCTTGCTCTTAGCTGAACTGGGCTACAGGCGGCTCTGCTCGGCTCGGAGTCGTTAAGCGCCTCATACAGAAACCGAAACAAAGTCCATAATGAAGCTGTAACACCTCTGAAACACCAGGTCAGTATGTAAAATATGTCCGTTTGTAAATTATCGTACGCCACGTCTTTAAGCGTGAGTTCACACGCGCCGGCTGATGTTATGATCTTGTCAAAAGTCAGCGCCATGTTTGAGGAAAGTCGAGCTTCTGCGTCGATCTGCATTCATTCTGTAAACATAACGTTATTTATTAACCATTCCACTGATAACTGGTTTATTTTATGGAAACGCAAACATGACTACATCAAGCCGTCTACGTTATTCAGTAACTGAAGTTATACAATCACTACAGACGAGAATCTTATTTAACAACATGAATGACACTGTTGTGTAAGAATGTCATGTAAGTTCAGTATATGTACAACAGATATAATCTCTCTCTCTCTCTCTCTCTCTCTCTCTCTCTCTCTCTCTATATATATATATATATATATATATATATATATATATATTTATATATATATATATATATATATATATATATATATATATATATATATATATATGAGAAAGAGAGATCATGTGTTGAATAAATGAGTTTGTGTATATATACTGTATATCCATCCATTATCTTCCGCTTTATCCTCTACTAGGGTCGCAGGGTGGTTCCCCATGCCCATCCAGGGGCGATACATGGGCGCTGGGCAGATACACGCAGAACAGGGTGACAATATATCGCTGGGCACACTTATACACACACAAACACACTCTATATGGGGCAATTTGGAGTGTAACTGCCTACTTAAGCAGTTTATATTCTTAGTTGGTTTAAAGTTTGTAAAATTGTATAATAGTGTATAATAGAACTTGTGGATAGAACTTATGTTACAGTTCTTACGGTTGGGTGTAAGATTATGTACAAAGTTAAGGTGCATACTCAAGAATAAACCTAATCAGTATTGGCAAGAATATTTGTGCTGTCGACTTTGAATCTGAGGAAGCTACATGGAGAATTCAATTGACCTTGATCCATGCTTTTGTACTGTGGGAGGAAACCAGAGAACCCTGAGGGAAACCCACGCGGACATGGGGAGAACATGGGAACTCCACCCAGATTGGGATTCGAACTGGGAATCTGTAGCGCTGAGAGGCGATCATGCTAACCACTAAGCCACCGTGCAGGTTTGGAAATTCTACAGTGAGCTGTTTTTTTTTCTTAACTACTGACTTGTGATGTTCTTATTTGTAAGTCGCTTGGGATTTACAAATGCGTTTGCTAAATAAACAAATGTAAATGTAAAGTAAATATACAATGTATAATACCTGAGCAACAACTGAACACATTTATAACATTGTATATAGAATTTAAGTTTATTTTTCTACTAGTAATAGCTGTGTCGTGGTAGCTATGTCACTGTTATTTGAGCACTCGCCCGATAGTGCAGCATGTGCAACGTA
Organism: Corydoras sp. C115; assembly: GCA_019802505.1. Taxonomy (NCBI): domain Eukaryota; kingdom Metazoa; phylum Chordata; class Actinopteri; order Siluriformes; family Callichthyidae; genus Corydoras; species Corydoras sp. C115. The sequence continues at coordinate 2,487,947 of JAFMOC010000064.1, read as the reverse complement.
CATTAATTAAACTAATGCATAATGTATTATCATGAAATTGGTGCTAATTGAGTTAACTGGAAAATGACTGTAATTTAAACTGTGTTTTAAAGCAAAATAAACATGTGGTTCTTTGGGAGAACGGCGAGGGCTGGAGTTGCCAGGTGGAGGATCTATGCAGTACAAAAAGGTAACTTACACTTACAAATGATTATGTACTCTATATAATTCTTTACCTGGTGATACTGGCTAATTCTGTGTTGGGTGCTGATTTGTCTTCTGTCATCTCTGTATCTCTAGTGAACACGGGCCTGTTGTTCAGGAACTTCAGTAATGTCAGGAAGTCAGGGCACCTCTTTGATCACAGGTAAAGCCAGGAATACACTACACAACCTTTAAAGGTACAGAGTACAAAGTAGTTTAGAAACAGCCTGGTTGTTTAGCACAAACAGATTGATTTCTGCAGATTTTTACGCCCACTGAAGCGAATGAGTCATACACTAAATTACAATATAGTAGAGACTCAAACACACCCACAAACTCACGTCAACCTATGAAGTAAAAATATGTTACTGTAAGTGAGAAATTGTATGAGAATACATAGCAGAGTGTCATTTATTGTACTTTTTACAATATAGAATTGGCATAAAGCAGTTTAACAGTAATATAAGGCATTAGCAAATAAAAAACTTTAGTTTTTTTTTTATAATAATATAGTGGATATCAAATACGTTTATTTAAAGTCACAAATTTTCCAACTCAACAGTGTGTGTGTGCATGTCTGTGTGTGCGTTTCTGTCTGTCTGTCTGTCTGTCTGTCTGTCTGTCTGTCTGTCTGTGTGTTTGTGTGTCTGTCTGTCTGTCTGTCTGTCTGTCTGTCTGTGTGTGTGTGTGTGTCTGTCTGTATGTCTGTGTGTTTGTGTGTCTGTCTGTGTGTGTATCTCTCTCTCTCTCTCTCTCTCTCTGTGTGTGACTGTGTGTGTGTGTGTGCATGTCTGTGTCTGTCTTTCTGTGTGTGTGTGTCTGTCTGTATGTTTGTGTGTGTGTCTGTGTGTGTGTATATGTGTTTCTGCGTGTGTATGTCTCTCTCTCTCTGTGTGTGCGTGTGTGCATGTCTGTGTGTGTCTGTTTGCGTGTGCGTGAGTGAGTATGCGTGTACAGATTGTGTGACTGTGTGTGTGTGTGTGTGTGTGTCTCTCTCTCTCTCTCTCTCTCTCTCTCTCTCTCTCTCTCTGTGCGTGTCTGTGTGACTGTATTTGTGTGTGTGTGTTTAAAATAGTTTGACACCTGTTAACATTGCCGCTCAAGATGACTGGGTCTCTGTCGGAGCCTTGGACCTTTTTTCTATAAACTGTAAAGCTGCTTTGAAAAATCCTCTACTGTAAAAAAATAAACTGAAACTTTCCTGTGTTTAATTCCTGCTTATTTATTATAAGCTATTGCTAATAATAACTACTTATATTACTATTCTACTAGTTTACACTACCAAATTATTCTTTGTGATAAAAAAATCTTAGATATGTTCTGACAGATGTGTGCCCTGCACAAATAACTCGAAGTCTAACTGTTGATTCCTTCTGATTAAAATCTGCAGATTAAAGCAAGTGCAGGCAGGGTGTTGTTTGTCGTCAAAATATGATAAAAATGAAAATAGTACAGTTTCTGAATTCATGATCTTTTTCATGTTATTAACAGATTAAGTTCTTGTGAATTGCTATGGAGAGAACAGATTACAAAGCCAGCAGGTTCACCAGTCTCTATTTTAAGTTTGAGGATGTTTTCTAATGGCAGCTCAGGTAAGAATATTTTAAAACACAATATCAGTGACATGAGCTAAATATTCCATCCACCCATTATCTTCCGCTTTATCCTGTACTAGGGTCGCGGTGGGGCACACACTCACACACACACACACAGACACAAACACACTATTTGTGGTAATTTGAAAAATTCCATTGACCTTGATCCATGTTTTTGGACTGTGGGAGGAAACCGGAGAACCCGGAGGAAACCCACGCGGACACGGGGAGAACATGGAGACTCCACCCAGATTGGGATTCGAACCAGGAGTCCCTAGTGCTGAGAGGAGAACGTGCTAACCACTAAGTCACCGTGCCGCCCTCAGCTAAATATTATTAGATTTAATATGAAGGGTTTTGTAGATTAGCTTTATATATTTCTTATGTTTGCTCGATTTGTTATGGTATGTTAACTGTGAGTACATATGTCTTCAACAATAACCAGCACTTCTCTATGGTCTACTTCCTTGTTCCCTAAATTTCAGTTACACTATGAGGCACTACACAGATGGTGCCTCATGGCACTGCGGGTTCCTACAGTTTATACACGGTTCCTTTTTTCAAACACACGCTATATTTTTTGCCATCAATAGATGCAGAATGCCTCTTCTAATGACAGTATCTTATTATATTTTCATATTTATATGTATGTATATATGTCTTATAATAACCTATATCCAACTTATATAACATACTACATTTATTTATATTAGTATGCTTATATTCTAAGTATGACATGTACATAGAGAACATCTTTTAACCTATATCTGTAACTGTATATCTCACTTACATGTATATGACCTATGAAATGTAAATGTATATGATATGTTTATATTTATGTATATACTGTATGTATATACACATTACTATTCAATGCACCACCTGTCACTGTTACTACTGCATGTTATGTAAAAAATATTATATAATTGCACTTCTGGTTAGATGCTACCTAAATTGCATTGGTCCTGTTCCTGTACTCTGCACTATGACAATAAAGTTTAATCTTATCTGATTTAATCTAAAACACACAAATTGATCATTATTGGCTGACTACCGGCCTCTAGTGGCAGCTCCAGGCGTTGCACTTTGATCTATCCTTCCTACCATCACGCAACATGACATGATTCCCTAAAAGACATATGATGCTTGTATGACTAGTAATATGGCCATGTGAAAAAAATGTAAAATAAGGTTTTATTATGTTGTTACTTTATTATAATTATGTTTCCAATTTGTCTTTTTATTAAATGGTTGGTACACTAAAGACAAATGAGTCAAAATATTATTTTAAAATCTGCGTTTGCTTAATCTCTCACATGTTTTCTGAACAATCGTGGTAAATGATGTGTTAAATGTACCATGATGACAGAGGTAATAAAATATTCTCACACATTACTATTAAGTAACGTTAATGGTTTACTGAGACCCCATGTCTCTGATCAGATTTCATCACATCCTGTATTGGATTTTGCATTATATGTGGCAATGTTTTAAAACACCCATTTAAATAATCAAAGACTTTTTTTCTTGATCCGCAGATCCCATAGAAATTCATAAACAGAGGTTACTGCAATGGTTCAATCACCTGCCTCAGGAGGAGAAGCAGTTTGGGGGCTACTTTTCTCCAGAGACGATGCACGTAGATCCGCTTATTCTGGAGAATAACCCAGAGGAGGGAAAAGGCCTGTCACTTAGGCCAGTTACGGGAAAAGGATCAGTTAGGCAGCCAATTACTGTGGAAAGTCTGTTCGATCCGAATTTCAAGACCGTGGACGGTCGTGGGACCAACGTGATGCTCTATGGTGCTGTGGGCACTGGAAAGAGTACAGTTGTTCGAAAGTTGGTATTGGACTGGTGTGCTGGCTCAGCTCTGACTCAGTTTAAGTTGGTCCTTCCGTTCTCCTGTGAAGATCTTGCACAGCTCTCGAAATCCACATCGCTTCGAGATCTTGTGGGTAGAAAGTATATGATTCTCCGTAGGACGCCGTATCTCAGTGGAGATAATAACCAAGCCCGTGAGGTCCTTTTCATTTTTAATGGAATGGAGAAGATGAAGTTGGACTTTAGGATTGGGTCCACTGAATTGTGCAGCGATCCTAACGAACCTCTGCCAGCAGGAGCCGCTGTGGTAAATCTGCTGAGGAAATATCTCCTACCTGAGGTGGGTGTAAACATGTGACATTTTACAAACGTGCATTAAATAAAACTGCATGTTTGTAAAGTAGTGAGAAACTTTTATTAGGAAGCAAGAGATCTAGAATTTGACACTCACTTGTCATTTTATTGGGTTCAGCTCATTGTTTCTCCACTTACCATATAGATGGACTTCATAGTTCTACAATTAAATTCTGTGGTCCATCTGCTTATTTGCATACATACTCGGTTGTCTGATAATCTGGAAGATAATGAGATCTAAACAAATAATTTTTGCATGACAAAAATGACGGTAAGATGGACAGTGAGTACAAACACAATGCTGGATTGGAAGATCTTCAGAATGACAGAGGAAAAGAAAGACACGTCCTACAAGTCCTTTATGCATAATGCTGAGACATGGAGATATTAATCATTTTTAAAAAGAATTCCAGACCCAAAAAAAAAAAAAAAAAAAAAACAGGGTTGGGAAAAGCTAGGAATTCAATCCAGACCGGCAAATGATCAGGATTGATGATAATCTGGATCCCCAGCGCTAAGAGGTAGACGTACCTGTGACGCCCTGTTTAGAGATATTTTCTTCAAAATATGATAATTGGTAATGATAATGAAAAATATTTTTTGATCCCTAGGGGAGAAATTGAAGATGTTACAATTGCTCAAGATGTATAAGGTATAATGTGTATATATATATATATATATATATATATATATATATATATATATATATATATATATATATATATATATATATATATATATATACACCCAGGACAGGGCGCCAATCTATCGCTGGGTACACACTCATTCACACAGACACGCACGCATACACACTCAATATGGGGCAATTTGGAGAACTCAATTGACTTGATCCATGTTTTTGGACTGTGGGAGGAAACTGGAGAACCCGGAGGAAACCCACGCAGACACGGGGAGAACATGGAAACTCCACCCAGATGGGGATTCGAACCGGGAATCCCTAGTGCTGAGAGGTGAACGTGCTAACCACTAAACCACCGTGCCGCCTTTATATATATATATATATATATATATATATATATATATATATATATATATATATATATATATATATATATATATATATATATATATATATTACATTACAGTACATTACATTATATCCAGATTATTATCAATCTTGATCTTGAATTCTTTTTAAAAATGCTTAATGACTCCATGTCTCAGCATTATGGATAAAGTACTTGTAGGACATGTATCATTGTTTTTCTCTGTCATGTCTGAAGATCTTCCAATGCAGGATTGTGTTTGTACTTACTGCCCATCTTACCATCATTTTTGTCATGCAAAAATTATTGGTTTACATATTCATCTTATCGCATTATACTAAGAATAGAGTATCAATAAGCATTTCTTAAAGCAAAAGAAAATGTAGCATTGAAATTTAAAGAATAAGATACAACAATGAGGGTAAATTGGCAGTGGTGACTTATATTGCACAAGTTAACCATGTGATATGATAATGATGTTTTATTGCACGTATTTTGGATTGCACATATAAAAGCTACATACTATGTAATTTGGTGTTGCACATAGAAAAATCTTACACGTGAAGAGAGGAGTTATAAAGTTCGATAGCTACAGGTAGGAATGACCTCCTGTGGCACTGTGGTGCATTTTGGGGGAATAAGTTTAGACAGAATACATACATTTTCAATCACCACCTGCGGGGACAGCAATAATACTTTGTTGTTTTTCAGGCCAGCATTCTGGTCACCACTCGGCTATCTGCGGTGGATCGCGTTCCTAAGAAATATGTGGATCGTTACGCTCAGATCTGCGGCTTTAACGACCCCGATCGGCAGAAAGCCTACTTCACAGGCCGACTCTTATCCCAGAGTGACGTGAAGACTAACAAAGAGGCGGAATCCCTGCTAGAGATGCTCTACCTCAACCTGCAGCAGGAGAGCCAGTTAGCAGCCGCCTGCTTTCTTCCTTCTTATTGTTGGCTAACATGCGCCACACTCCACTTCCTGCAATTCACAGATGCCAAGGCACCTATTCGCACCCTTACTGGTATATACACAAGCTTTTTAAGGCTTAACTTCGGAGGCGAAGTGCTAACCACTGGAGGAGACACGACATCCCAAGAGGATCAGAATTCGTTAATGCTGTACGTGGTCCGCACCGTGGGCAAACTGGCCTACGATGGTGTGAGGAGCAAGCGTGTGTCCATTTCAGAGAGCGACCTCGAGCAGTGGGTAGGGGGTAAGACGAAAACCGACGAAGAGCTTCAACAACTGGCTGTGTTCCGAACAGATGTGCTGGACTTCTTCCTGGTGCCCTGTGTCGAACATATTAAAAAGGGAACAGAGGCCAATGAGAAACACTTTGTGTTTGCGGTACCCGCCATGCAGGAGTACCTGGCCGCCCTTTATGTGGTTCTTGGCGAGAACAAGAGTGCTTTGGAGAAGGTGACGAAAGAAGTGTCATCTGCTCTTGGACAAGCAGGTGAAGACATCACCACCTTAATGACCATTCTCTCCAAATTCATCCCTTTTAAAATCTTTGCCATTTTCAACCTAATTAAACTCTTTCCAAAGTTTTACGACCGGGTCACTAACCTCAGCTGGGGGCGTATCGCGAACACCATGGCTGCCGAGATGTTCCGCTCCGAGGACAGTTATAACGAGGACGTTCTTGATCAGGTGGAGCAGAGCCTCCTGGGAGTTCAAGGACCACGACCTCAGCAGGAGGACGACACCAGGTCGTTCGAGCTGTATCCTATTTTCATGGGAGGGCTCCTTCACTATGGGAACAGAAGGCTGCTGTATCAGCTGGGATGTGACATCAAAAGCACGACGGTGGGTCAGATAACCCGAACCCTCAGGAAACAGCTGATCAAAGAGAACCGGAAGCAGCAGCCTCCCGAGGAACTGATGGATTTGCTGGTTTTGCTCTACGAGCTACAAAACCCTCGGCTCACGGCTGAAGTGTTGCAGTCCGTCAAGGTCATCAACCTGTCCAGCGTGCGCATGACCCCGCTTAAGTGCTTTGTGCTGAGCTCGGTGCTGGATTGCTTACCTGACAGCTTCCTGCTAAATGAGCTCAACCTGTCTTCCTGCCATATCACTCCAGAACTGCTGAACATTCTGTGGCCAGCCTTCCACAACACCCAAAGCCTTAAGTAAGTACACATCTTAACAACTAGATGTGTAAATCACAATCAGAATTGTGCTTTATTTGCCAAGTTTCTCACACATACAGCGAATTTTTCTTTGGTTCCAGTAGCTTGTAGTGGACAGAGTTAACCAACATTACAGATACACTCATCCTGTCCATCTATTTTCTCACGCACACCCCCACTCACGCACACATACCCACCCAAACACACACCTATACACTTGGACACGCATGTATGTACAATTCCAGTGATTGCGATTACAATTGAATGTGCATGACATTAGGATTTGGTTTAGTGGTTTGCATGTTCACCTCTCAGAACTGGGGATTCCTGGTACGAATCCCAATCTGGGTGGAGTTTCCATGTTCTCACCGTGTCCGTGTGGGTTTCCTCCGGGTTCTCCGGTTTCCTCTCACAGTCCAAAAACATGGATCAAGGTCAATTGAATATTGGTGCCAATTACTCCATATAGAGTGTGTGAGTGAGTGTGTGCCCAGTGATAGATTCTGGGTGTATCAGCCCAGCGCCCGAAACGTTCTCCTGTAGATGGAGACCACTTCCACAGCAGAATCTCCAATGTCCAGAGGGAGGTGGGTGTGTCTGCCCCTTCTGAAGTCCACAATCATCTTCTTATTAATAAAGTAATAAGGCCGAGCGAGGCGTGCGTTATCTATTGTAATAAAAGGCAAAGCTCTCACTCTAACTGACTCAGCACTAATTTTTCAACTTCTTGTGGAGGTAGAAGGTTAAAATTTGGCACGCTCATTCCATGCAGATTACTTACGAAAGTTAAGCAGGTTTCATTTTGAAATTCGAACCATAACAGTCATAACGTTCGACCATGTCTGCCATATTCAACTTTCTTACTCATTTCTTACTTACTCTCAGAATGTTGTGGGTTCAAATCTCAGGTCCACTGAAATTACCAATTTCCTTAACCCTTATTTCTTCAGGGGGGCTAAATCAACCCTGTGTTCTGACCCCAACCATGAACTTTGAAGGGATATTTGTAAGTCGGTTTGGATAAAATTGTCTGCTAAATGACCAAATTTAATTTAATTCCCAATGCAGATACACCCAGGACAGGGTGTCAATACACTCAATCGTTGGGCATACACACACACGCACACTACATAGGTTTCCTACCACAGTCCAGAAACATGAATTCAAGGTAAATTGGCTGCTTCTAATTGCCCCTGTATGAATTGGTGTAGCTTTGGAACCTAACCCCACACTCACTTTGAAATTAGTATAGCATTGTGTTAATGTGTATAATGACCTTATGGGTTTTCAACCAATTGCATGCTTGTGGGGTTTTTTTTTCAAGTTGTGTTTGTGTTTTTTTTTGTTGTCCTTAGTTTACAGTTTAACAGTCTGAGTCCTGATTCGTGCATGCTGTTGCGAGATCTGCTCCTTGAACCCAACTGTACAATTAAAGCATTACAGTAAGAGTGCTTTTATTTGCACTTATACACTGATCTGGTTTAAAAAGTAAGTATCAAAAAGAATTATTTAAACAAGAATAGTTTGCAGGGCTTAACATTTTTAACATTGTGTATGAAACACTACAGAGTACTGCGCGTTGAGTACCCTACTAAATAAATTAATAATTTAATAATTTCTAATAAATAAATTAAATAATTAATAAAAAATTTCTGGTTAATCTCAGTAAAAACATTCACCCAGATGCTTTTTTGCAGGTTGTGTGATAACTCCCTAATGGACAGAGGAGTTAGTCGACTTTTAGACGCCCTTCCTGGCAATCAGTCCTTGCAGAAACTGTCTCTGATGCACACCGGCCTTGAAGACAGTGCTGCCATTGAGTTGGCTGAGAGACTGGGTCAGCATACTGGCTTACTGGAGCTGAATGTAGCCTACAACAACATCGGTGATGATGCAGCAACTAAGCTGGTTGATGCCTGCAGAGAGCATCCTACTATTCACACTGTGCAGTGAGTATCACAGCTCTGATTACTATCTAAACAAACATTGGGATTTTTTTTAGATCCCTACACATTTAAATTTATATCCATCCATCCATTATCCTCTGCTTTATCCTCTACTAGGGTCGCGGTGGGGTTCCCCATGCCCATCCAGGGGAGAACGTTTCGGGCGCTGGGCAGATACACCCAGGAAAGGGTGCCATTCTATCACTGGGCACACACTCACTCACAGAAACACACTCTATATGGGGCAATTTGGAGAATTCAATTGACCTCGATCCATGTTTTTGGACTGTGGGAGGTAACCAGAGAACCTGGAGGAAACCCACGCGGACACAGGGAGAACATGGAAACTCCACCCAGATTTTGATTCGAGATTGGGAATCTAGTGCTGAGAGGCGAACATGCTAACCACTAAGCCACCGTGACGACTCATTTAAATTTCTACAAAAGAAAAAAAGAAACAGTAAAGCACAGGGTTTAAAATAAAGGTCCGGGGTTAAAATGTGGTCAGTTTAACATGTAACCTTCAAACTCTGCTATATATAATTTTGCATTTTATTTTATTATTATTATTTCTTTTTTTGTTTTCTAAACTAATATTTAAGTTAATTTCTTTTTTAATTCTACCTCTTAGGTTAAACTGGGTACATGAAACGGAATTTCGTTTACATTTCATGTACCACATGTTATGTATATGACAATAAATTCTCCTTGAATCTTTGAAATTTGTAAAAAATCTTCTGTGATGTACGATGGTGCTAAAATTCTACATGAATGTCAATTAAAAATGAATTTAATGTATTATAAAGTCTATTGATGAGATAAATGAGATTATTTCCTTTTACCGTTTCCCCAGCCTGTACCTAAACCACCTGACCGATGTAGGAAAGCAGTCGCTGTACGTCCGTGGCGTTCCAAAAGAAAAAGGTGGGAGAAAGGTGAAGGTGCTGGCCTCGGTAACCCAGGGCTCGGATATCTCCGAGGACTGGCACCCTATCCTCAGCATCATAGGTAAGAACTCCTTATCCTGGGAGAGGGAACGTGTACGGGAACAGCTGCTGGTCTTCCTGAAGGATCTGGAATGGGGTCGCAAGCAGCACCTGAGCATCTGGAAGAGGCTGCACTTCCGCAGAGTGGAGAGCATGGTGAGGCAGACACTGCGCATGCTGGAGAAAGGCAGCACTGCTAACTGACAACTAGAAGATTGATTTTTACCCAACACGAGCTGGAAACCGTGTAAACAAGTAAAGAATCTATGCCTGCCTGCCTTAATGAACACGACTGGGAAGCTTTCTGTTTACAAATCTTAAGAAATACTTGAAAATGTTCTTTAAAGCGAATCAACAAAGCTTCCCTGATAAGAACATAAATCGTATTTCCTTATTTTGACGTAAATCAGAGTTTCACTGATGTTCTATCAACAAGACATTTCCAAATTGGTGAACAGTTTGGGTAAATCGTGTGTTTCTGTAAAGCGTGCCATATTTAATAATTTGAAATTGTGTTCTTTTTGTTATTTATTCAATGATGACACCCTTCAAAATGACTGCAGGTTAGAGAACACCGCAGAGAGATGTTTGCTGGCACAGTCCTGTGTATGTTTTGCACTTACTGTAAGTCCGACCCTTTACTGAACATGCTTTGCATATATTACAGTTCAAGTGTAAACTGCTATGCAATTTCTGGCGCTATGCATGAGTCGAACTGAAGCAGGTCTCATACTGTATGCTGCAGAGTCGAAATAAAATTTGCACATTTGGAATATTTCGTTGAGCCACCTTTAGCTTTGATTGTGGAATTTACACTCATTCCTTTATTAGTTCTACACTGCCAGAAATGAAATCCTAAAGTCAGCAAATCTTAGTGTAACAAATTGATTTGAATTGAATTGATTGAAGTAAAATAAAACAACTTTAGAAACTTTTTCTGATTTTAAGAAATTTTAACAAAATTTATTTACTCACTATGTTCATGTAGGGCGGCACAGTGGCTTGGTGGTTAGCACGTTCGTCTCTCAGCGCTAGGGATTTCGAATCCGAGTTTTCATGTTCTTCCCGTGTCCGCGTGGGTTTCCTCCGGGTTCTCCGGTTTCCTCCCATAGTCCAAAAACATGGATCAAGGTCAATTGAATTCTCCAAATTGCCCCATATAGAGTGTGTTTTGTGTCTGTCTGTGTGAGTGCATGCCCAGTGATCGATTGGCACCCTGTCCTGGGTGTATATGCCCAGCGCCTGAAACGTTCTCCCCTGGATGGGCATGGGGACCCTAGTAAAGGATGTTCATTCAGTCATTATCTTCTGCTTAATCCTCTACTAGGGTCAAGAGGAATTCCTTATGCCCATCCAGGCAATGTTTTGAATGCTGGGCAGATACATCCAGCACACACTCACACAAACACACACTAAATGTGGCAAATTAGAGGCTTTTAATTTACCTTCAATCCATGTTTTTGGACTGTGGGAGGAACCTAGAGAACGTGCTAACCACTAAGCTACCGTGCCACCCTACTCACCATATTGGCAGATAATTTTACTTTATTCATGTACAATTTTTCCTTAATTTGTACAGTGTATGCAACACATATTTTTCCCAAACATGGCGGCATTTAGTTTTGGCCTAGATCTTGTTATTATGTCAGGAGATGTAAACCACTTGGTCAAGTCAAGTCTAGCAGAGATTCATTGTGCATCCTGAATCACGATTTCACAATTTTAGCCTGATGAATAAAGCCCTGATGTTCTAGAAAAGGGCTGTGCCATTAGCTAAAATCAAATTACCAGTATATTCAGTGCCTTCAGGTCTTCCTTTGTTTTTATTATATTGCTTTGTACTGTTAACGTGCCTCAGCCTTAGATCATAACTGAGAAGGCCAGGCAGTGGGGAACAACAGCACTATTGGATGATATTCCAACAGGTACTGAGATCTTTATCTAAAAGGACTTATTGCTGGATGTTTCAATTTATTATTTTTTGTAACTCAACATTGAAAACTACTGAAACTCAGCTGGTGGAGCTAGGTTTATTTTTCAAAATCAGTAAATCACTTTAAATGTCAGCCACTCAGTAAAACTTGGGGCGGATGCAGAAATTTAGTTTTTTTTTCACTCCACAATGGTGACTTGTGAATTTGAGTTTGTGCTGTAGGTCTAAATCCTTTAATATCATCACCTAAAGCAAAATGTGGTATTTTCAGACAAATTTTCTGCATAATCCCTATCTGTGATGTACAGTGGTGCTAAATTTATGCATGAATGTCACATAAACCAGTTAAATTTTGGGAATTTAATGAATTAAAAGAAAGTGTATTGGTGATATAAAGTGGGATGAGCGTTTTCTCAGCCCGTCCATTAACTATCTGACTGATGTAGGGAAAAATAATGCAGGATGTTTTAATTTATTTGTTATTTTTGATAACACAATGTTGCAAACTACTGAAACACAGCTGTAGAATTAGGTTTATTAAAAAAATACAAAGGGTGATTCAATACCAACCTGACACATTTACTTTACAGACAGTACAGTGTGTTTTTGCACTACAGATTACATTATCAACAAAATGTATTCTGAATATAACGAATGTATCTGTAACCATGTGTTTTTTAATGCAAAGTCCCCAGACATTTGACTAAATAAAGGAGCGTTAAATTCTCATGGTGGTATGTAGTAAAATACTCGTAAATAAGTTTCTCGTATTGTACTGAACAGCGTGACAAAGTGTTTTGTTTTGACTCTGCCATTGTCATTAAAGAGCCGGATGTTGCCAGGGGCAATTGACTCATGAACCTCAGATTAAATATTTAACCTCTGTAAGTTATTGTGGAGGAGAAAGTCGGAGTCCTTCTGAGTGAACAGCTTCATGCTTCAGATGTGCACCTTGGACCCTATGTGTCAGAAATTCATTTCTACATACGACACATAGAGCAGCTGAGCCATGAGGTACACCACAGGTAAGTTTTTAAAAATTTTAAACATGGTGCAACAAGTCAGGATGGTTTTAGATGATCTCTAGTTTGCAGGTGTAATTGTTGTCTGTTAGGTTCTATTGCTCGACATTGTAATATCAGATGTGAAGTCGTGGTGATGTCTAGACTCAGAGGTCAGACCATTGACAGGCATTCCAACAGAACAATTTAATTGTTAATTTAATCAATTTAATTTTTAATTCTTGCTCAGATGTAGTTTTCTTATTCACACATTATGTCTGAAATGTTATCTGTGGTTCTCCAGCTCGGTCTGAAAGCAAGGCCCTCATTGCTTTTTGGGGTGCTGTATCATAACTTCCTCTGTGCTCAGACCCCAGCCATCAAGTTGGAAAACTTATATGTCGGTTTGCATGAAAGCGTGTACAAAATAATGTAATATGACATTTACAATAATAAACAAAGATACCTTTGTCACATGACACATTCGAGCACAGTCCACCTCTCAGCATTAGAGATCCAATCTCTCGGGGTTTCCGTTTTTATCCCACAGTCCAAAAACATGGACTCAAGGTAGATTAAATGCTCTAAATTGCCCCATATAGTTTGTGTGTGTGTGTGTGTGAGTGAGTGAGTGAGAGTTGATAGATTGGCGCCATGTCCTCGGTGTATCTGCCCAGCATCAGAAATGTCCTCCCTGGATAGGCATGGGGAATCTGAACCACCCCTCACCCCCCGACAACCCTAATAGTGAAGTGGAAGGTAATGAATGACTAATATGAATAATCTTTAAGATTATTAATAATGATTCAAAGACTTTTTTTGTATTGTTGTCAGAGCTATAGATCAGTTTAATGATGGATGTGTTTAGTAAGCAGTCAGCTCTGGCGGGGGGGGGGGGGGGGGGGGGGGGGGTTGTGATCCAAGGCTCCTGAAGCGCATACCAGATCGCTACTGCTTTTTAGATTTGTTTGTGTGCAAATATAAGATGTGCAGCTCGTGTTTGTGTGAATTGAAATTGAAGTTGTTTACTGTATGCACTGATTCATTCTAAATAATGAAAAGGATCTGGGTGTCTATCCTGAGTCACTACAAACTTGGTGTTGTGTTTCAGAATGATGTCAAAAGGTACAACGTTCCGGTATTTATAACTCGCAGGGTATTGGCTGTAGAACATTTTACCCAGTGCACCTTAAGTTTTAATCATTTCATTTAAATTTTATTAGTGAATGATGTTAAATAAATCAGTGCAGAGATGCTTAAGGTGATTATGGTTCTTTGAAATACTTATATTTACAGAACCAGTGGATCCCACAGAGCTGCCAGCGTGAGTCATTGTTTTTTTACTTTCTAAGACATGAACGAGAAATAAAGTCTAATTGCTGAGCACAGTGTTCCACTGTATTCACCTTAAATAAATCTATTCCTATGATCTGCAACAGGATTGGGATACATTGATACTGGGAGTTGAATCAATGTTTTGAGTGACAGATACACTGTTCCAAAATATTATGCAAATGATATTGTTCTCTGATTTTTCTGCTCTATGCAAATAACATTCATTATAATAAGTCATCAACGTTGACCTGTAAATCAAGTTCATAGAACAAACCTCCCAATGATAACAGTATATTCTACACAATGCTCTGCAACAAATCATTATGCACAACAGCCTTTCATCTCATTTTATAATGTGTAAAGAACTGCAAATGGTCATTTGTTGAATTTGCAGCTTCAAATACCTGTTTGCTGGTTTGTAATGGGACGCCATTGTGTCTAAGTGGTTTAGCACATTCATCTCTCAGCACTAGGGATTCCCGGTTCGAATCCCAATCTGGGTGGAGTTTCCATGTTCTCCCCATGTCAGTGTGGGTTTCCGCCGGGTTCTCCGGTTTCCTCCCACAGTCCAAAAACATGAATCTAGGTCAATTGAATTCTCCAAATTACCCCATATAGAGTGTGTTTGTGTGAGTGAGTGTGTGCCCAGTGATAGATTGGCGCCCTGTCCTGGTTGTGTCTGCCCAGCTCCCGAGACGTTCTCCCCTGGATGGGCTTGGGGAACCCCCCGCGACCCTAATAGAGGATAAAGTGGAAGATATTGGATGGAATCCCAATCTGGGTGGAGTTTCCATGTTCTCCCCATGTCGATGTGGGTTTATTCAGCGTTCTCTGGTTTTCTCCCACAGTCAAAAAACATGGCTCAAGGTCAATTGAATTCTCCAAATTGCCCCATATAGAGTGTGAGTGAGTGTGTGCCCAGTGATAGATTGGTGCCCTGTCCTGGGTGTATCTGCCCAGCGCCCGAAACGTTCTACCCCGGATGGGCATGGGGAACGACCCTATTAGAGGATAAAGCAGAAGATGATGGATGGATGGTTTGTAATGGGCAATTGTATCTCGTTATGCCTTTATCTGCATGATAATCTAGTAGAGGATTAAACTGAGGTTGATGAATGAATTTGGAATGTGGTGTACACCTACAGTATATAAGCTTATAAATTTAATTATTTTTTTTAGAAAGTTTACATTTAATCCCAAAGAGGGGATTGATAATCCAGCGCTGGTGATTACAGATGATGCAGGTAGACAAGACATCTTATTTTAGAATCCCGGTGAGAACATGTGACAGTTACATCGATAGACTGAAGTTTAACTCTGTCCTCAGAGCCAGACTTGTGTCCTCGATTATGTCTACTGACGCGAGAGGAGGGCCAAGGCTTTGGTTTCCATCTGCAGAAAGAGAGTGGCTGCAGGGGACATGTGGTGAGGCAAGTCGCCCCGTGGAGTGCAGCAGAACGCTGTGGACTGAGGGATGGTGACCGGGTTCTGGAGGTCAACGAGCACTTTGTGGACAACCAAGAGTTTTCAAAGGTCTAAATGAACTTTTAATTAAACGTGCTGTAAATTAACTTTATTATTACTGAAGTCAATGCATTTCAATAAGTGATATGCACCATAACAAGATGTGTGTGTGTATATGTATGTGTATATATATATATATCCATGTTCTCCCCGTGTCCGCGTGGGTTTCCTCCAGGTTCTCCAGTTTCCACCCACAGTCCAAAAACATGGATCAAGGTCAATTGAATTCTCCAAATTGCCCCATATAAGAGTGTGTTTGTGTGCGTGTGTGTATGTGTGTATGTCTGTGTGAGTGAGTGTGTGCCCAGTGATAGATTGGCGCCCTGTCTGGAGTATCTGCCCAGCGCCTGAAACGTTCTCCCCATGCTCATGCAAGGACCCTAGTAGAGGATAAAGAGGAAGATGATTGATGGATAGATATATATATAAACCCAGCACAGGGTGCCAATCCATCGCTGGGCATGCTCACTCACACCCACACCATATAAGGGAAATTTACAGCATTCAATTTATCTTAAATCCATGTGTTTGGACTGTGGGAGGAAACCAATGCAGACTCATGGAAACATGGAGAACATGGAAACTCCACCCGGATTGGAATTGGAATTGGAATCTGGATTCCATTCGATGTTCCCCATGATCAGAAATACATTTTTCCTCAAACCATTTCATCTTCATTGCTTAGCTGACATTCCTGACGGTTTTTTGGCAGGTAGTGCTGAAGGTGCATGAGTCTGGGCTGCAGCTGTGTCTGTTGGTGCTGAGTGCTGAGGAATATGAGGCAGCTGTACATGAGGATACAGATCTTCGTGCTCTGGCCAGGGCTCAGCGAGGTGAAGGTTGTGCACGCCCTAGGTTGTGTTACATCAGAAGGGAGCCTAACTTTGGCCTGGGATTCAGTGTTGTCCCCATTGAAGGTACTGTGTAATACTAGATAAGTGTGAGGATGGAATAATGTAAGGAAAAATAAAATGTTTGTGGTGCTAATGTGTTGATGCATCCATTTAGCTGTATTCAAGCTGTATTTTATTTGTGTATATATATATATATATATATATATATATATATATAGCGTTATATAGATACCCCCAGGACAGGGCACCAATCCATCGCTAGGCACACACTCACTCACACAGACACACATACAGAGACACACTCTATATGGGGCAATTTGGAGAATTCAATTGACCTTGATCAATGATTTGAACTGGGAGGAAACCAGAGAACCCGGAGTAAACCCACCCGGACACAGGGAGAACATGGAAACTCCACCCAGATTGGGATTCGAACCGGGAAAACCTAGTGCTGAGAGGCGAACGTGGCTAACCATGAAGCCACCGTGCTTAGCATGTTTAGCTTTGATTATTTAATTTCATCTCTGGATCTGCCCCCTCTTACCTTCTCTCTACATTTCCAAAATGCTCTCCAACTTGTTCACTTCGCACTAGTGATGAATCCTGGAGATTCCACCTCACCGTAATGCTCTCTAATTCTCACTCCATATTGTTCACTATTGCTAAATGGTGGAACTACCTTCTGTACTCCGAACTCTGTCAGTAATGCTGAGTCATTTAGCGTCTTCAAGAAACAACTCAAAACACATCTCTACCACAAACACTTGATATCAAAAAAGGTGGTATAGGATAATGATCATCCATCCATTCATTATCTTCCGCTTTATCCCTCTACTAGGGTCGCACCCATACAGGGGAGAACATTTTGGGCTCAGGCCACCAATCCATTGCTGGGTGCACACACACACTCTCTATATGGGGCAATTTGGAGCATTCAATTTTCCTTGATCCATGTTTTTGGACTGTGGGAGGAAACTGGAGAACCCAGAGGAAACCCACGCACCCACATGGAAACTCCACCCAGATTGGGATTCGAACCGGGAATGAAAGGTTGAGAGGCAAACGTGCTAACCACTGAGCCACCGTGCCACCCTGGATAATGATCAGATTTGATAATTCAGCTACAGTGTAGCTGGTTTTTCTACTACTGACTTGTGGTGTTCTCATCTGTAAGTCACTTTGGATTAAAGTGTCTGCTAAATGACTGAATGTAATGTAAATAATTATGGTTCTACAAGCTTGTGGAAGCTCATGATTATTGCAGTTATAAAACTGCTACATGAATACTAACATTCCATACATCTGAATCTATAGATGCTTGTTTGTTAGAGAACTTAACAGATAGGTTATTTTTAGGCATGTAGTTGAATGTTGCTCCGGTGTGTGTGTGTGTGTGTGTGTGTGTGTGTGTGTGCAGGTATCAGAGGGAAGTATCATCTAAATACAGTAGTAGATGGTCCAGCAGAGAGAGCAGGGGTTCAGACTGGGGACCGTCTGATCTGGATTAATGGTGTCATGGTTTCTACGCTTACACATTCCACGCTGGTGAAAATGGTTAGTTGGGATGGAATTTGTTCTGAAGTTCTTTACTTCCCTCAGTCTTTTTCCAACTGGCTGCTTGTTCTCACTCAGGTGAAGAGATGTGGCGAGTGTGTGACCATGTTGGTTATAGACAGTAGGAGTGAAGGGAGCTACACACGGCGAAGACTGCCCATTCTTCCTACTTTTGCCAGCACACATAACCTCCCTCACGAGCCTAAGACCTTAAACATGACACAGGGACGAGAGGGCTACGGCTTCTTTTTAAGACAGGAGAGACTGACCTTAGGGAAAATCGGTAAGATGGTGTCAGCATTATATAAAACTTTAATAATTCATTCATTTATTTTTCTTTAAATTGGTTCCTGGGAGGGGTTCTCATGCCCATCCAGGGGAGAACGTTTTGGGCGCTGGGCAGATACACCAGGACAGGGCGCCAATCTATCGCTGGGCATACACAGACACACTCTATACACAAATTTGAGCATTCAGTTTAGAGAATCCATGTTTTTGGACTGTGGGAGGAAACCAGAGAACCCGGAGGAAACCCACACGGACACAGGGAGAACATGGAAACTCCACCCAGACTGGATTCAAACCTGGAGCCCCAGCGCTGAGAGGCAGACATGAAAACCACTCAACAACTTTTTATATAAATGATTTCTTCAATATAAACAATTCTACATTGTAGCTGGTTTTCTTCATAACTAGTGACTTGTCCATCCATCCATTATCTTACGCTTTATCCCATATTAGGGTCGCGGGGGGGGGGTTCCCCATGCCCATCCAGGGGAGAACGTTTCGGGCGCTGGGCAGATACACCCAGGACAGGGCACCAATCTATCGCTGGGCACACACTCACTCACACAGACACGCACGCATACACACTCTACATGGGGCAATTTGGAGAACTCAATTGAATTGATCCATGTTTTTGGACTGTGGGAGAAAACCGGAGAACCAGGAGGAAACCCACGCAGACACGGGGAGAACATGGAAAGTCCACCCAGATGGGGATTCGAACCGGGAATCCCTAGTGCTGAGAGGAGAACATGCTAACCACTAAGCCACCGTGCCGCCCCTACTGACTTGTGATGTTCTTATTTGTAAGTCCATCCATCCATTATCTTCCGCTTTATCCTATATTAGGGTCGCAGGGGGGTTCCCCATGCCCATTTAGGGCAGATAGACCCAGGACAGGGCGGCAATCTATCGCTGGGCACACACTCACTCACACAGACACGCACACAAACACACGCTATATGGGGCAATTTGGAGAATTCAGTTGATCTTGATCCATGTTTTTGGACTGTGGGAGGAAACCCACGTGGACACAGGGAGAACATGGAAACTCCACCCAGATAGGGATTCGAACCGGGAATCCCTAGCGCTGAGAGACGAACGTGCTAACCACTAAGCCACCGTGCCGCCCTATTTGTAAGTCGCTTTGGATAAAAGCGTCTGCTAAATGACTAAATGTAAATGTAAACAATACTTGAACAAGACCCTTAACCCTCACTGCTCCATAGATGCTGTATCAACACTGTGTTCTGACCCCACGTTGGGACACTTGAATAAAAAGTGTCTGCAAAATGACCAGATTACCAGATTATAGTACTTTAGGATTTAATAAAGAGATAATGTTCCTGTTTTGTTGAACTTGGGGTATTTTTTAATGATGCATGACTAATGCAGAAAGATGCTTGATCTTAAACCAGCTCACATACTGCGGGAGATCGACCCGTGTAGCCCGGCCGAGGCGGCGGGGATGGAGGAGGGCGATTTGCTGCTGGCTGTTAATGGCCACCCGGTGGAGAAGTTAGAGCACGAGGACATAGTTTCCAGAATACGGGAAAGCGGGCAACAGGTCACCTTTACGACCATCTCCATTCAAGGAAGAGGCTATTTCACACAGGTATGCACGCATATCTGTATTTTATCAGACATCAGTGTATTCAATGACTTTTAAAAGCACCATGATTCTACAGTCTTCCTGCAAGTTATTTTCTTTATAAAGGATACAAGGATACTTTATTGTTAATTCTACTGCATATCCAGGACAGAAAGAGAATCGAGATAAGACTCCTCCCTCTCTATAGAGGCGGCACGGTGGCATTAGTGGTTAGCACGTTCGCCTCTCAGCGCTAGGGATTCCCGGTTCGAATCCCCATCTGGGTGGAGTTTACATGTTCTCCCCGTGTCCGCGTGGGTTTCCTCCGGGTTCTCCGGTTTCCTCCCACAGTCCAAAAACATGGATCAAGTCAATTGAATTCTCAAAAATTGCCTCATATAGAGTGTGTCTGTGTGAGTGAGTGTGTCCCCAGTGATGGATTGGCACCCTGTCCTGGGTCTATCTGCCCAGCGCCTGAGACGTTCTCCCCTGGATGGGCATGGGGAACCCCACCGGGATCCTAATAGAGGATAAAGCGGGAGATAATGAATGAATTTAGCCTCTCTATAGACAAAGAGAAACAGGGCCACAGCGATAGTTTGCGGCACCACCTTGTATTAAACATGGATTAAAAAAATGTAATACATTAGAAGAAAATAAAAATAAATATATTTATTCATTTATTCATTATCTCAAGCTAGGGTCGCGGGGAGGGGTCCCCATGCCCATTCAGGGGAGAACATGTCAGGCATTGGGCAGATATTTTCAGGACTGAGCACACACACACACACACACACTATACAGGGGAATTTAGAGCATTCAGTTTACCTTGAATCCATGGTTTTGGACTGTGGAAGCAAAACGGAGAACGCAGAGGAAACCCACACGGACACATGGAAAACACAGAATCTGGATCCCCAGCGCTGAGAGGTGAACATGCTAACCACTATGCCATTGTGCTGCCCAGAATAATAATAAAAAATAAATGGTGGCACGGTGGTTTAGTGGTTAGCACGTTTGCCTCTCAGCGCTAGAGATTCCAGGTTAGAATCCCAATCTGGGTGGAGATTCCATGTTCTCTCTGTGTCCGTGTGGGTTTCTTCCGGGTTCTCCAGTTTCCTCCCACAGTCCAAAAACATGGATCAAGTCAAATTAAATTCTCCAAATTTTTTGTGTGTGTCTGTGTGATTGAGTGGATGGGCATGGGGAACCCCCCCCCCCCTGACCCTAATAGAGGATAAGGCGGAAGATAATGGATCGATGGATAAAAAAATCAATTAAAGTAAATAATTAAAGTAAATAAATTACTGCGATAGTTTGTGCCACCACCATGTATTAAGAGGTGGATAGTAAAATGTAATACATCAGGAGAAAATAGATGATAAAAAAAAGGAGCCCGCTGTGATAGTTTGGTCTGCAACCTTGTATTAGAGCTGGGGGAAAAAAGGTGATACATTAGGAGAAAATAGATGATAAAAAATATTTATAAATAATAATAATAATAAAAAAAAAGAGTTCACCTCACCTTATTAGGTGGGTAGAAAAATGTAATACATTAAGATTAAATGGGTGATAAGGAAAAAAAAAAGAACGAATCTGATGCAATTTGTTATTTAATTCTCCATTATGAGTTATTATTTTCACTTTCCACAGCTTGGACTTTCACCTCTGTTGTTTTATGAGCAAAGCATTCCACAAAGAGAGCGATTTCCCAAGCTGACGATAACACGCAAAGCCCTGCACACAAACCTGCTGCGCCCCCGACTCTGTGTCCTTCATGAAGAAGAGACTGGATTTGGCTTCAGCTTGGTCTGCGGTCAGAAGGAGCCTCTGACCTGTCTTGCAAAGGTCTGTATCTCTTTTTCTGGAAAACGTCTTATCAGCCTTGTTACTGTTTACTTTATAAACTGGCTCATCATTATATGATCATCATTATATGATATTCAGGATTAAGGATCATCATTATATGATATTCAGCCGTTCTGTACTGGAGTGTGTTGATTGACATCTTGTCCTGTAGGTGGCAGTTGGGCGTGCCGGAGAGCGAGCAGGGCTGCGAGAGGGCGATGTGATTTTGGAGGTGAACGGGCAGAATGTGGAACATGAACACATTGAGGAGGTGGTGAGGCGCATCAGGATGGGAGGCACCACTCTGACACTACTGGTGCTGGAGAGGGACGGGTATGAAACACTTAGAAGGACTGGTTTAGTAATTAAACCAGACTGGATCTTGCAAAGCACGCAGGTGAGAATCATCATTTACATTTAGTGATTTAACAGACGTTTTTATCCAAAGCCAATTACACATGAGAGAACACCACAAGTCCGAAGGAAAAACCAGCTACACTGTAGAAACATCAAACCTGATCATTATCCAATCCCACATTATATATATATATATATATATAAATTAGAATCAGAATACTTTATTAATCCCTGTGCTGGAAATTGCAGTTTTTAACAGGTGCTACGGTCATGTTTATATATACAAATGTGGAAATAAATTTTTTTTACTAAAAATACAACACAGTGACACAGTGGTTTAGTGGTTAGCACGTTCTCCTCTCAGCACTAGGGATTCCCGGTTTGAATCCCAATCTGGGTGGAGTTTCCATGTTCTCCGCTTTGTCCGCGTGGGTTTCCTCTGGGTTCTCCGGTTTTCTCCCACAGTCCAAAAAAAAAACATGGAACAAGGTCAATTGAATTCTCCAAAAATTCCCCCATATAGAGTGTGTCTGTGTGAGTGAGTGTGTGTGTGTGTGTGCCCAGCGATGGATTGGCGCCCTGTCCTGGGTGTATCTGCCCAGAGCCTGAAACGCTCTCCCCAGGATGGGCATAAAGCGGAAGATAATGGATGGATGGAAAGTGAAGGTAAGAGCGGGCAGATACAGATCCTGTAGGTCAGTGTCAGAGCCAATGGAGAGACAGGAGAAGTGGAGTGTCATGAGTTCACTTGGGCTGGTTGAACGCAAGTCGGTCTGCAGATTTGAATCAGCTGATTCAGTCAATCGAGCTGGGATAGGATGAGGATTTGAACTAATAGCTGAGTAGCATGTTCAGTTAAGACCGATTCAGTCTGATCGTCCTGATGTTGTACAAAAAGAATCTGTGGGAACTTTCTTCCTGTAGGTTTAGTGACCTGATTAGATGGTTTAAGATGTGAGTCAATTATGAAACCATGGTAACGGACCGAGTCGGTTGAAGATTGTGGAGCCATCAATTTGGAGGTCAGGTCATGATAGATTGAGGGTTTAGCTGGAGTAATGAGAAGCTAAAATTACCCTGAGAATATGAAATGTTATGAAAGGTACAGTCAACTACGAATGCAATGTGCCACCTCAACTGCATCAGATCAACCTGGCACCCGATGTCATGTAGACAGGGCAGTTTGGATAATGATATAGTGAATCCAGGACCACCGTTCATTATAGTCTTGGCAACCAGAAGCGGAGTATCCTGTCATCACAAGCAGGCTGTGAGTAGCTGGTGGCATTACATATAAAATACTGATGTTTGCTCAATGTGAGCTAAATGTGGATCAGTTCTTTACAAGTTACAACCCCACACCTCTTATGGCCCAGGCTTTCTGCACTGGAGACTACTGTTCCATCCATCATCTTCCGCTTTATCCTATATTAGGGTCACAGGGGGGGTTCCCCATGCCCATCCAGGGGAGAACGTTTCGGGTGCTGGGCAGATACACCCAGAACAGGGCGCCAATCTATCGCTGGACACACAGACACACTCTATATGGGGCAATTTGGAGAACTCAATTGACTTGATCCATGTTTTTGGACTGTGGGATGAAACTGGAGAATCCGGAGGAAACCCACACAGACACGGGGAGAACATGGAAACTCCACCTAGATGGGGATTCGACCCAGGAATCCCTAGTGCTGAGAGGCGAACGGGCTAATCACTAAGCCACCATTCCTTTCGGATAAATAAAATACAGTTCTAAAAGTCTTACTCTGCATTGCAAAACAACAATAAGAAGAAGGTTTGTGTGGAGTTTGCATGTTCCCCATTTGTTGCTTCTGGAAAGTCTATTGAAAAACATGGTACATTTCAGGTAAATTTAAGATGCTCAGTTGCCCTTTCAATGTTAACATGTGGAAGTAGGTATGTCTGTGTGTCTGCTCTAAAATAAGAAAAACAAATGGTGAACTGATCAGGATGTTTCTGTACCACTTATCCAATAAGCGCTGGGATAGGTAACCCCACCCCTCCCCTGGGGTAAAGAATAAAGTCAGAGGAATATATGTCCATATGAAAATACATGCCTACAGTTAATTTTGGTGGAATATCTGTGGTGGGTTCTCATCTGTTCTCCATAATTACAGACTTATTGTTCTCTTAATTTGTGAGTCGCTTTAGATAAGTGTCTAAATGTGCTAAATGACCAAATCTAAATCTGTGTAAAGACATGTGATGAACTGAGATTTGTTTTCTGTAATTCTTTCATTATAATATATTAATCCTATAAAGGGTTGTAGGGGTTTGGAACCTATGCCCAACTATGGAAGAATGTTTCGGGCACTGGGCAAATACACCCATGACAGGTGCCAATCCCCTGTTGGGCAGACTCACTCACAAACACACACACACAATATTTAGGGGCGATTTAGAGCAGCCAATTCACCTTAAATCCACATATTTGGACTGTGGGAGGAATCCAGAAAATCCACACTGTCAGTTGCTTAAACTTATATATTTTTGTTATTTTCATACTCTTTATATTATTATTATATTATTATATTCTTTTTAATTTCATTTTTTAAGGTAACTTGTGCAACATTGTACAGTTGCTGGTTGCACAATCTTTCTGAATCTAGATCAAATCGAATCTAAACTAAAATCCACGCAGACACAGAGAGAACATAGAAACTCCACTCAACAATGGACTCGAACAATAAGTTTTGTTTAAATGTCCTTTTACTTTAATTAAGATTCTGGATATTACTCAGACACTCCATTACTCATCTATCTCCATTGGCTCTCTGTAGCTGCTGGAATTCCTTGTTCCATATATACATCCATCCATCCATCATCTTCCGCTTTATCCTGTCATATGGGCGGGGGGAGGGGGTTCCCCATGCTCATCCAGGGGAGAAAGTTTCGGGCAGAGACAGGGCACCCAGGACAGGGCACCAATCCATCGCTGGGCACACTCACTCAGACACACAAATACAAACATGCTATATGGGCTAATTTGGAGAATTCAATTGACCTTGAACCCGGAGAAAACCCACACAGGCACAGGAAGAACCTGGAAACTCCACCCAGATTGGGATTCGAACCCGAAATCCCAAGTGATGAGAGGCGAACATGCTATGCTAACCACTAAGTCACCGTGCCGCCCTATATATTACAAAGAATATATACATTATTAAGAATACTAAGAATGCTTTCAAAAATGGAAAGTTTATTAAAAATGTATTTATTTTGATTATTAACAAAATGCAGTAAATGAACAGACATGTAAATCAAATCAGTACTTGGTGTGAGCATCCTTTGCCTTCAAAACAGCATCAATTCTTCTATTTGTACCATCATCACTTCCAGGACTTCTTCTTCTTTACACTGAGGATATTTCTTAATGACATTGGCTGTATGCTTGAGGTCGTTGCCCTGCTGCAGAATACATTTTGGGCCAATCATATTCCTCCCTGATGGTATTGCATGATGGATAAGTATCTGCCTGTATTTCTCAGTATTGAGGATACCATTAATCCTGACCAAATCTCCAACACCATTTGCAGTAATGCAACCCCAAACTTGCAAGGAACCTCCACTGTGCTTCTTGCCTGTAAAAACTCATTATTGTACCATTTATTATTGTATAAATATATACATGAAATATATATATATATATATATATATATATATATATATATATATATATATATATATATATATATATATATATATATTTATATTTAATAAAGGGCGGGATCAGATAATGATCAGGTATGATAATTTGCGTTGTTCTCTTATTTGTAAGTCGCTTTGGATAAAACGATCTGCTAAATGACTAATTGTAATGTAAACTTTAAACCATTTAACATTCTGACCCATTACTACATGAGGATTCCAACATCTGTGATGCTAATAGCAGACAGTTTTGTAAATGTGAATTTAAATTGCACACAAAACCATCTCATGTCATCAGTGTTCTATTGTAATGTTTCTTTTACAGGTTTCAGACTTAACACAAGACCATTTTCTTTAAATGGCTGGAAGCTGCTCAGATGTGTGAATGAACTGCTAGTTTGTAAAGAAATACAAGGAAATGCTGATCCAGCTGAACACAGTCATAACTGCAACCATGAGCTGTCAGGTATAAGATGGATCCTTTACCGCACCCAAAAGCTTTTTAATAAACGTTAGGATTAATGTATGTATAATGCTTGTTATGAAAAACAATTTCCTGATTACACAGCAGTTATACACGTTATAAATGATACTGTTTTAGGTTATTAGAAAAAAGATCTTTGACAGTTCATTCTTATTCAGTTGATTGGAGACTGTGCTGTACTTTTTACAGAATACCTTCATAATATCGAAGGAGCATTTTAGTTTTGCTTCCAATGTGCTTTGTTTTCTGTAAATAAAAATATTACTGTCATGTTGTAAATATATATACATAGACTTTCTTTTAAGTAGGGATGCACCAAAATGAAAATTAAAAAAATAATAATAAAAACAAAGACAATTTGTCTGGAGCTAAATGCTGAGCCATGTTTTTTCATTTAGTGTTTCACTTTTTTACTGTTGGATGAATTCTCATTTCATCTCATTATCTTCCACTTAATCCTACATTAATGTAACAGGGGATCTCCATGCCCATCTGGGGGAGAACATTCCAGATGCTGGGCATCACCAGAACAGCCCACCAATCCATAACTGGGCATACATTTACTAAGACAGACATACACACTATATAGGGACAATTTAGATAGGGGCAATTTAGAGCAACTTGAATCCATGTTTTTGGACTTTGGAAAACACAGAGAAAACTCCTTTAGATAAGATATGAGATGTTATTTGGAACACCCCAATAGTTTTGCTGTTTCAGCTGAATAATCTTCAGTTTTCTGTGCATCTCTACTTTTAAGGTTTTAAATATGATCATCTACGTACCATCACACCAATTATCACTGATTCAGTTACGCCGGTCTTCTTCAATTTCTGTTAATATACGTTAATATAAGTTTAATCACTTTTTATATGATCTTCTGTTATTATTACATGTACAGTAAAGTGTAATATATATAATATATATATATATATATATATATATATATATATATAATAATATATAATATAATGTAATATAATATGATATGCTATAATATAATATGTATTCTGACCTGTCAGTATGTCGTCTATTTGCTGAGTTACTCTTTCAGCATCTTCCATATTAAAACACATGGGAGGTTTGAATTTGATGACATTTTCATGAGGTCCATCGGTGCTCACGCATATATACCTGTCTTTCAGTCTGACGAGGAAGGGAAATCATGATGAAGGCTTTCATTTCAAATTCAGATAAGTTTAAAGAGATCACCTTGTTACTGGCATATTAATGGCTGTGTTAACCTTCGAACGAGCAGCGCTGTCTCCTCTGTGGCTGGTGTCAGAGCGACTCGGTCCTTAACCAGCTCGAAGCCCACAAACAACCCCACACCCCTGCAGAGGAGACAAGACATTATTAAATACGATAAATATGAATGCTGAATATTAACACAAAATAATCTTTAAAACACAAAATATTAAATTAGTCTTGTTAACCATCATTTCTTAACTGGTTAACCTTCTTTTCAAATTTATGATGATTAGCACCCTGTCCTGGGTGTATCTACTCAGCGCCTAAAATGTTCTCCCCTAGATGAGCATGGGATGGGGTCATAGATGACCCCCCAACCCTAGTAGAGGATTAAGTGAAAGATAATGGACGGATGGTTGTATTCTCACCGAACATCACCAATAAGTGGATGTTTTGACTGCAGCTGCTTAATCAGGTTCATTAAATGACTTCCAACACGAGAAGCATTTCCTCTCAGGTCCTCCTTCTCAATCACATCCAGCACTGCGAGGCCAATTGCACAGGACACTGGGTTCCCTCCAAACTGCGTTAAAGAAAACGCTCATTATTACATGCATTTGGAACATATGGAACAATGTCATTTGGACAGATAAGACCAAATGGTGGTATTAAGCCATAATGCATTTTGCAAAGTTCTATCAACAGTGAAGCATGGTGGTACAGGGAGTGGTAGCTCAGTGGTTAGGGTATTGAAATGTAAAAGCCATGATACTTCTCACCGTGTTGAAATACTCCACTCCATTAGCAGTAAATGCACTTGCTATCTCCTCCGTGGTGACCACACATGCAATAGGGTGTCCGTTTCCCATGGGTTTGCCCATAGTTACTATGTCAGGGCAGAAGTCTTCACCCTGTAGCTGAAAAGCCCAGAAATGGCTTCCTACACGACCAAAGCCAGTCTGAATTTCATCAGCTACAAACACTCCACCTGCGGCATGGACATACCTGCCAATCAGAATGAAGGCAGTCAAGCATGTGAGGTTGCCAGTGTTTCAGGTAAAGTCAATATTTACTGTTCACAGAATAAGATGCAATAATGCGCCTTTCATTTACAAAACCAAACAATAAGACTAAACAACTTTTTCATTCATCGCTCTATAGGGTTTGACGTCAGTGCGAATGCCGCAAATCCGCTTCTACATCAAAAATAAAAGGGAATTGATTTGACTTCGCCTCTCAGCACTAGGGATTCCCGGTTTGAATCCCCATCTGGGTGGAGTTTCCATGTTCTCCCTGTGTCCGCGTGGGTTTCTTCCAGGTTCTCCGGATTCCTCCCACAGTCCAAAAACATGGATCAAGGTCAATTGAATTCTCCAAATTGCCCCATATATAGTGTGTCTGTGTGAGTGAATGTGTGCCCAGTGATAGATTGGCGCCCTGTCCTGGGTGTATCTGCCCAGCGCCCGAAACGTTCTTCCCTGGATGGGCAAGGGGAACCCCCCTGCGACCCTAGTAGAGGGTAAAGCGGAAGATAATGGATGGATGGATGTAATAGAGGGGAAGGCACGGTGGCTTAGTGGTTGGCATGTTCACAACTCAGTGCTGTGTATCCAGCTTCGAATCCCAATCCATGTTCTCCCCATGTCCATGTAGGTTTCCGGGTTTTCCAGTTTTCTCCCATAGTTCAAAAACATGGATTCAAGGTAAATTGAATCCTCTAAATTGCCCCATATAGACTGGCACCCTGTCCTGGGTGTATTAGCCCAGCATCCAGTTCTCTCCTTGATGGGGAAAGGGAACCATATTGAATATTTGCGAATGGCGGCACAGTAACTTAGAAATTAGCATGCTGTCAGCGCTGGGGATCTAGGTTCGAATCTCAATTTGGGTGAAGTTTCCATGTTCTCCCTATGTCAGCATGTTTTTTCTCCTGTTCTGGGTGTATCTGCCCAGAGTTTGAAACGCTCTCCTCTGGATAGGCATGGGGAACCTCCCGCTCCCTGCGACCCCAACATAGGACTAAGTAAAAGATAATGAATGAATGTAATTGAAGGTTAAGGGCACTTACTGGGCAACCTTCTGACAGTAACCAGCTGGTAAGATGATCTGGCCAGCAACACTGGGTAAGGACTCAACAAAGAAGCCTGCAATCTAGAAATAAAACAGCTAAGTGGCCAAAAGTCAGACTGTCAACATGAATGACGTCTAAAACCAGGACCACATACCTTGCGCCCTTTTTTCTGCACTTCTTCAATAAGATTCTTCACTTCATCAGCATAAGCCTGCGCTGGGTTGGGATGATCACGCCGGTAAAGCCCTCTGTACGTATCGGGGATGGGTGCCTGAGGAACGTCACTTAAAATTACACAACTGAATCTATACCCAGAACTAAAGGAAAACACTGGGCATACAGTTAATACACACCACATGCACCCACTTCTTTTGACCTTCAAGCTTCCGGAATTTGTAAGGACTTATATCGATGAGGCTGGTGAGATGCCCATGGTATGCACTTGAAAGAGCAGGAAAAATATTAATATTACACAATATAGTATGCACAGATGCCCACTGGGACCTCATGTTTAGGGATGAGACCATTACAGATTTTGATGGTAAAAAATATGCAGAACATGCAAGGATTTTGCTGAATATTAACACAAATTTTTCTTTATAACACAAAATATTTAATAATAGGGTGGCACGGTGGTATAGTGGTTAGCACATTCACCTCTCATCACTGGGGATCCAGGTTCGAATCCCAAACTGGGTTTCCATGTTCTCCCCGTGTCTGTGTGGATTTCACCACACAGTCCAAAAACATGGATTCAAGGTAAATTGGCGGCTCTAAATTGCCCCTATATGTAGTGTGTGTCTGTGTAAGTGAGTGTGCCCTGAGATAGATTGGCGCGTTGTCCGGGGTGTATCTGCCCAGCACCCTTTCTTCCTTGGATGAGCATGAGGAGCAGTCCAAAAACATGGATCAAGGTCAACTGAATTCTCAAAATTGCATATAGAGTGTGTCTGTTGTGTGTGTGCCCAGCTATAGATTGGCACCCGAAACGTTCTCCCCTGGATGGGCATGGGGAACCCCCCTCCCGTGACCCTTGTAGAGAATAAAGTGGAAGATAATGAATGAATGAATGAATAATGGATGGATGGATGTTGTCATGATGTTAAGGTGCTCTTACAATTAATTCATTGTAATATTTAAAAATTTTAATCGTCTCATCCCTACTCATGTTATTAAAATCCATATTATAAATTGTTTAATTCTTACTGGTCTAAAACAATGACGTCCTTGTTTTGGGTATACTGGCGGGCCAATCGCAGGGCAAGATCGTTGGCCTCTGAACTTTAGGAGCAAAAAAAAAGATTTAGCTGAATCTCACTGTAGTTTAAATGAGGTGTAATAACTGTTAAACAAATATGCATTCTAACCCTGAATTGACGAAGTAGAAGACACTCAGCTTCTTGGGTAGAGTGGCGCGAAGTCGCTCAGCGTACTGTAATATATTGTCGTGAAGGAACCTTGTATTTGCATTAAGCAGCTCCATTTGAGCAGCAGCAGCCTGGAGAACGGTGGGGTGCGAATGACCCACTGCAAAGCAAATCGGACGAATGTCCCAAAATTGCGGGACATCATATGACTTTAAAGTGGGTTGAACGTGAACCGGATGTATGCAAAACAGACTATCAATGGTGTCTCGATATTTACAGGTTCTAATATACAGAGGTTTGCACATAGGAGAACTACATGGCATGCAGGAAATGCATGTGAATCACAACTGGGTTGCCTGATTGGAGTTTAAAGTGTCATGAGGACTGAATAGGTCATGCATGTAAGCAAAGTCTATAATGTGTTAGAAAAGAACTGGAGATGTTACACTGGCATACCGTGTTGCACATTGCTGATACAGTCCAAGTACTGCATTTCATTCTCATCATATAAATACTGGCCTCGTGCCCGCATTATTTTTATTGGGTCGTTTGAGAAAAAGAGTCTGCATGATTGCCTAGTGACAAAAAAAGGGGATTTGTTTAGGGTTTTTAACATCCGGACAGCAACAATGATTTTTTTTGATGCAGTTACTAGTAATGCAGTCATGTGGTTTGGGAGGGTGAGTATGTCCAATTTACCCATCAGCATGTCGTTAGAGTAGGGGAGAAAAGTGATAGCCAGTGGTAGCTCAGTGGTTAGGCCGTTGGGCTATCAATCTGAAGGTTGGCGGTTCAAATCCCAGGTCCACTGAAGTTACAATGTGGGTCCTTGAGCAAGACCCTTAACCCTCATTGCTCCAGGGATGTTGTGATTAACCCTGTGCTCACCTTGGATAAAAGCATCTGCTAAATGACCAAATGTAAATGTAAAATCAAAGGTCTTGGAGTAATCCCATGCAAACTAGGGACAGACTTTCTTTTTTTTCCAATCAGGAATCAAATGCATAAACCACTTCGACTTACTCCCACAGTCCAAAAACATGGATTCAAGGTAAATACAATGCTCTAAATTGCCCCATACAGAGTGTCTGGATGAGTTAGTGTGCCCAGTGACAGATTGGTGTATCTGACCAGCACCCAAAAAGTTCTCCTAGTAGGTCATCTAGCAGAAGATAATGAATGAATAAATGGTTATTGTCAGTCCTGTAGTGACACTAATGCAGTGAGGGGGTTTTAGTGCAGCAG
Source organism: Corydoras sp. C115 (assembly GCA_019802505.1). Classification (NCBI taxonomy): domain Eukaryota; kingdom Metazoa; phylum Chordata; class Actinopteri; order Siluriformes; family Callichthyidae; genus Corydoras; species Corydoras sp. C115. Next base: position 2,455,608 of record JAFMOC010000064.1, on the reverse strand, counting down.
TGCTGCTGTAGTTTCATTTCTCCACCTCAGTGACACTGCTGGGATAGGAATAATGCACCAACCCAATAATACCTGCTCTGTGGTGGTACTATTGGGGTGGTGACCATTAGAACCGAGTAAAGGGGACGTACACCGTATGTACTGTAGAACACAAACAAACGGACTACATTCTGGAATTGTAGAACTTCAAAGTCCATCTTTACACGAATTGGAACTGAGAACATGGACAATAAGAGGGCAAAAAAAGTGTACTGTTTAGCTGGTACTGTATACACATATATTTACACTCATATTTATATGTACGTGTCCATTTCCAACTTTATAGAAAAGAGTTTCGACATTTTACTGCATGAATTCATGCACACGCGTGCTTTAGAACCCATTGATTTCAATTCATACTAATGTTAACAATGAAATGCTGCCATTTATTACTGAACTCCTAAACTAAATGACTAAACTCCGTTGCATTCCTTATTACACGTTTAGAGGATTGTGCTAGAAGTTTTACGAGAAAGTAAAAAAGGCATACCCGATTAGCTTTTTACGTAATTTCAGAGTGTGCTCTTTATTAAAGGTTTCCATTGTGGACGTTATCTGTAATTCCACTTCGCTCAGCTGTTAACTGCACTGTCAGCAAAATCGACTGCATCCAGTGGAACGGTCCGAACGGTCGCGTCCCAATCCACACACTCCTGCACTCGGTAGGGCGTCAAGTCAGCGCCCCAACAATCTCAGCGGCTTCGCCACATGACATGTTGACTACATACTAACAGGCTTTAATGTGATTCTGTAAGTTCACACGTGCAGTTCTACTGTATCTTGCTGGAACACGGTGGAATAAGGAATGATGAATGTTTGATGAATGTTGTCGGTTGATTCGCATTTAGGTTCTAATTCGCAGGTTTAAAGCCGTGCAGGCTGTCGATGATGACGTATTTAACAGGCGCGTGTTTATTCAGGAAACGCAGTGTTTGGACATCAACTGTTAGCATAGAGCTCAACACTTCCAGCACCAGGTATTATAACTGTCTGTTCTGTACAGTCCGATAACATTATTTTAGGAATCTTCCAAGTTCGGATGTTGATTCGATAAAGAACTCGAATTCGAGCACTTTAAAAATTCAATGGTAACACGCTAGTTAGCCGTTAGCTGATTGATTGATTGCTTGTCCTGACGTGTAATGATCACAAACATTAAAAAAAAACACCACGTCCGTCCTTTTAACTGCAACACTGTGAGAGAATGACTTGCATAGTTAATTGTTTTAGTTCCTCGACACAACAATATATCTGTAAATACTGGAGGTCACAGTGATTTCAACTGCACGCTCAGTTCCAATATTCGATCACGTGATTGTAAGTCAATAATAATATAATCGCATGAGAAAGTGGATTTAGGTGCCACAGTTGAACAGACTTGAAAAGCATGTTTTTGGCATTAGAGGAGTTTTAAATATTAACAACGATGAGGGAGAATGTTGCTTGTTGGTAATTCAGTGGTGTTTGGATGATAGCTCAGTGGTTAAGATAAGATAAGGTAAGATAATCCTTTTTTTGTGTCCCACAATGTGGGAGATTCACATTTAATTGTGAAAGTTATAGATACATCTAATGTTTCTATTACAAGAAGTACTTTAAAAAGGAAACATGTAATAGAAATGGAGATCAGCATATACAAAATAGAATGAAAAAATGACTCAAAGTCAAAGTAGGCTTTATTGTCAATTCCTTCACATGTTCTATACATACAAAGTAATCGAAATTACGTTCCTCGCTATCCCACGGTTACAGACATTTATGACATTTAGACATAAAACAAGAAAGTGAAATGCAGTGTGATGTAACGGAATTTAACAGTAAAAAAGTTTAAATGCTATGATTTTGTAGTGACAACGAAAGGCAAGGGCGGCACGGTGGCTTAGTGGTTAGCACGTTCACCTCTCAGCGCTAGGGATTCCCAGTTCGAATCCCCATCTGGGTGGAGTTTCCATGTTCTCCCCGTGTCCGCGTGGGTTTCCTCCGGGTTCTCCGGTTTCCTCCCACAGTCCAAAAACATGGATCAAGTTAATTGAGTTCTCGAAATTGCCCCATATAGAGTGTGTGAGTGTGTACCCAGCGATGGATTGGCGCCCTGTCCTGGGTGTATCTGCCCAGCGCCCGAGACGTTCTCCCCTGGATGGGCATGGGGAACCCCACCGCGACCCTAATAGAGGATAAAGCGGGAGATAAGGAATGAATGAATGAATAAATGAATGAAAGGCAATGTAAATGCGAATTAAATAGTAACAGTAATTCACATTTACATTGCCTTTCATTGTCACTACAAAATCATAGTATTTACTCAATTATGTACATGGGATAAAATACAGGAGGAGATGATATGGAAAACAGAATTGCACAGAAATAAAGTAATGCACATATGATTAGAAATGAAATGGTAATTGCAAAAAACTGTATTGCACATATAACAATAGAATATTTATTGCACAGTGTTTTGTGGTGAGCGGTTACTGTGTGCAGTGCTGATTGTACAGTCTAACTGCAGTAGGATGCTGCACGCTCTTAGGTTAGGGTGGTGGGCTGTCAATCTAAAGGTGTTGAGTTCGCTGTAGTTACCAATGTGGGTCTTTGAGCAAGGCTCTTAAATCTCATTGCTGTGTGTGTGTGTGTGTGGGGGGGGGGGGGCTGTATCATGGCTGACCCTGTAATCTGATCAAGTTTCGACACTCGCAAGTCGCTTTGGATAAAAGCATCTGCTAAAAGACCAAATGTAAATGCATGGTGGAGTTTTGATGAGTTCCCATAAATGACTGTGCCACTCTTGGGGTGTGATGTCATCAAGCTCTCCTTATCTAGGATGACCTGTTTGGTCATTATAAATAGTTATTGATTAGCTGATGGCGTGGTGGTGAAATGCTTTTAGTTAGGCTTGTATAGTAAGTGATGTCAGAGGCTCACACTGAGCCGGGCAGAATTCTCAGCTTTTGCATTATGATGTCATAATTTTAGTACATGCATGTCGTTAGTGCTGTCCTTAAAAGCCTGTTTTACACCTTACTTACATCTGTGCTACAGTACTAGTGAGATTAGGTAATCATTGTAGAACATACAGTAGACACACCCTTCATGCAGCATTGTCTATTTTCTCCACTTACCATACAGAGGGACTTTGTAGTTTTACAGTTACAGACTGTAGTATGTTTTTTAGACAAATCAGTAATTGTAGAAATACAAAGTCCATCTTTATGTTAAGTGGAACTGATAAAATAGAGAATAAGTGGAGCAAAAAGAGGTGTGTGCAAACTGCTGACTGGTACTGTATATTTTACATGATGCTATACAAAACTTATTTTTTTAGTCATGGTGCAACAAACCAAAATTTCTTAACTTGAGTAATTTAAACTAGTGGATGTTTTTTTTGACTAATGATTTGACTTGTGAAATTTCTGCAGGGGAAAGCTCTAAAAATTACAATTGAATGACTATATGGAGGTGTGGTATCTCAGTGGATAGTGTGTTTGGCTAACAATCTTAAGGTTGTGGGTTCAAATCCCAGGTCCACTGAAGATACCAATGTGGGTCCTTGAGCAAGGCCCTTAACCCTAATTCCAACCCTGTTCTCGTTTTGTAAGTCGCTTTGGATAAAAGCATCTGCTAAATGACGCAATGTAATGTAATGTACCATATTGTTATATAGAGATGAGGTCACTAGTCTCTATTACAGACAACTATAGCAATTGTCCTAAAAGTCATTTCATATTATTTATTTATATTTCCCCCCCCCCACACACAGGCTGCTCATCAGCACATGTTGATGGAGTAGACGCTCCACTGAAATGACAGACCAGGGCAACAATAATCAGAACATCTCTCGAAACCCGTTTGCAGCCCTCTTCAGTTCTTTAGCTGATGCTAAACAGTTTGTTTCAGGCCAAAAGTTACAGCAGCAGACTGAACCAGCATGTAAGTTTTGTTTTTGTTCTCGAATGAGTCACTTGGCTCCATGTGTTGTGTAGCATATGTGTTCATGTGTTTGTAATATGTCATGCTTATAGCGGAGGACTCTGGAGAGAGTCAGTCGGAGTCTGACAACTCGGTGTCGGACAGCATCGGGGACAATGATGACTCGGTGGCAGAGATTAGCCGCTCCTTTCGCTCACAGCAAGAGATCTGTGAACAGCTCAATGTCAATCATATGATCCAGAGGATCTTCCTAATTACTCTGGATAATGGTAAGTGCTGATCCTTAATACCCCGTCTCCTCAAAATCATGTATTTGTGTTGTTCTCTGGAATAGAAACATCTGAAATACACTATAGTTAAACGAACAGAGATACTTGACTATAGCACTAGGTGTTTTCTATGTTGTTTTTCAATACACAGCTATTTAAATCAATTTTCAGCTCCCAGATATTCATCCGTCCATGGGGGGGTTCCCCATGTCCATCCAGAGGAGAATGTTTCGGGCACTGGGCAGATACACCCAGGACAGGGTGCCAATCTATCACTGGGCACACACTCACTCACACACACACAGGCACATTATATAGGGGCAATTTAAAGCAGCCATTTTACTTTGAATCCATGTTTCTGGACTGTTGGAGGAAACCAGAGGACCAGGAGAAATCCCATGCAGACACAGGGAAAACATGGAAACTCCACCCAGATTGGGATTCGAACCTGAATCCCCAGCACTGACAAGCGGACGTGCTAAACACTAAGCCACTGTGCCTCCCATCATGTAATTTTTTTACCCCAAAATATTTGAAATTGATGAGAATGTGAGTCTAATCTGATCTCTATTCAGGGAAGAATGTTTCTGGCGCTGGGCAGATACACCCAGGGCAGGATGCCAATGTATTGCTGGGCACACACACATTCAATTATTTATTGTCTTTCACTGAATCGTCTACAATGGTCGCATTGGGGGGGGGGGATGTTCCCCATGCCCATCTAGAGGGAGAATGTTTCGGAAGCTGGGCAGATACACCCAGGACAGGATGCCAATCTATTGCTGGGCACACACTCACTCACACTCTCTCTGTATATGGGGCAATTTAAAGCATTCAATTTACCTTAAATCCATGTGGGAGCATAACTGAGAACCCGGAGAAAAGCCACGCGGACACAGGGAGGACATGGAATATTCATTCATTATCTTCCGCTTTATCCTCTATTAAGGTCGCGGCTTGGTTCCCCATGCCCATCCAGGGGAGAACGTCGTGGGCGCTGGGCAGATACACCCAGGACAGGGTGCCAATCCATCACTGGGCACACACTCACTCACACAAACACACTCTATATGGGGCAATTTGGAGAACTCAATTGACTTGATCCATGATTTTGGACTGTGGGACGAAATCGGAGAACCCGGAGGAAACCCACGCAGACACGGGGAGAACATGGAAACTCCACCCAGATGGGGATTCGAACCGGGAATCCCTAGCGCTGAGAGGCGAACGTGCTAACCACTAAGCCATCGTGCCGCCCGACATGGAATATGCCCCAGAATATTACCTGTTGTTGTTGTTATTATTATATTGTGATTACACTTGTGGTTATGATTTACAATTTATGCATAAACTATTCAAACGCCGTTTAGACATACAGGAGCTAATGTGACATCACATTCTTAGTTGGTCCTCACTATGCCCCATACTTTGGCTTTGGCTTTTAAAACCTTTTCTTAGTTAAATCATTGATTTATGGAATAAACTGCCAGTAAGGGTCAGCATGACCTCATTAGTTGACACAAAGCATTTGGAGAATGTTTTTTCCTTACAGAAGCCAAGCATATGACATCATCTACTTCTTTTGGGGATGTCAGTCATAGACATTACGTCACCCACTGACTCACATGTTTTCCCCGTTTCATGACTCATCCACTCTTTTCTGACCATTAACCTTGAAAAAGGTTTTAAATGGGGATTTTATCAAACTCGCATCTCATCCACTGCATAGCTTTTTACTGGTCACTTTAATCATCCCTCAGGTGATCCCAGTCTTAGAAGTGGGAATGGCATCCCTCTACGCTGTGTCTACCTGGAGGAGATGGCGGCTGACCTGGATGGCCAAGACTGGCTCGACATGGACACGATTGAGCAGGTGACTAACAGAAGCTTCTCCATACGTAATAAACTTCAAAATGACTTGACATGCTCTTACTTGGGATTGTGTCCTGATGGCCTAAAATGTGTCTCCATGGTATTTCAGGCTATATTCAGCAGACTGCTTTTACTGGAACCCGGCAATCAGCTGATCCATATGACGTCGTGTAGTGCAGTGAACCTGTCAGCAGAGCGCGATGCAGGCGAAAAACGAGCCATACCTTACCTTTACACCTGCTTTCAAAGAGCTAAGGAGGAGGTGTGTGTGGTTCACTGATCTGCTTATTAACATGTTGTTTGATATTGGTTTTATTTGCCTTAACAATCCCGAAGTCTAACTTTGAGATACCTAAGGAAATGGGCTTCAGAGGGGTTAAAAAAACAAACAAAAAGCTCTTACCTTCAATCCATGTTTTTGGACACTGTTGGAGGAAACCAGAGGACCTTGAGGAAACCCATGCAGACACAGGGAAAACATGGAAACTCCACCCAGATTGGGATTCGAACCTGGATCCTCAGCACTGAGAAGCGGATGTGCTAGCCACTAAGCCACCCACCATATAATTTATTACCCCAAAATATTTGAAAGTGATGAGAATGTGAGTCTAATCTCATCTCTTTAGCTTTCATTTGATCATCTGCTGGGGTTTTGGGGGTTCTCCATTCCCATCCCCATTCAGGGGAGAACGTTTCAGGTGCTGGATAGATATACCCAGGACAGGATGTCAATCTATTGCTGGGCACTCACACACACACACACACACACACACACACACACACACACACACACCTTCATTCATTCATTATCTTTTGCTTAATCCTCTACAAGGGTCGCTGAGGGGGGACGAGGGACGTTTCAGGAGCTGGGCAGATACACCCAATCTATCGCTGTGCACACACTCACTCACACAGAAAAACACTTTCTATATGGGGCGATTTAAAGCATTCAAGTTGCCTTGAATCCATATTTTTGGACACGGTGAGAACATGGAATATGCTCCATTACATGTTGTTTCATTTGCCCTAATAATCCCAAAGTCTAAACTTGGGGTTAAAAAGTCTAAACTAGGGGTTAAAACGGATTGAAACCTCCAGGGATTAAACAGCAGTGCTGTAAAGATTGTACAAAGGTTATTATAGCACTATATTATGTATTTATTATACTGTAAAGAGTTCAGTAAAGTACACAACATGGTGGCAAATGTGGGCATTACTGGATCCATCCACATGAGACTAAAAATGACAAAAGACAAGTAACAGTTGAAGTGTAAATATTTGTAAAATATCTGAGGGCATGTGCACATCCTACATACCACACAGGGTGCCAATCTATCACTGAGCACACTAACAAACACACACTATATGGGGCAATTTGGAGCATTCAATTGACCTTGATCCATGTTTTTGGACTGTGGGAGGAAACCGGAGAACCCGGATAAAAACCCACGTGGACATGGGGAGAACATGGAAACTCCACCCAGATCGGGATTCAAACCAGGAAACGCTAGCGCTGAGAGGTGAACATGCTAACCACTAAGCCATGATGCCCATCACAAATATTACATTTTATATTGATGAGCTGATTAATAATCGATTATAAACCATCAGAGTCGTCTGTACCTCTACATGACACATTTTAAATATTGTGATCTATCAGTAGCTCAACTTTGTAGTAGTGTGGATGTGAGCTTGTCCACCAGCAGAAAGCAGAACAATTTGCCTTTAATCTGTCTTCAAATAATGATGTCACAACCAAATCTTACAAAAACCCCAGAGACCAAAGTTGGCTTCTTGGTGTCGTTTTGTTCCAGAAAATGTTACCACATGTTACTGTTTCTGTGCAATTGTTACAATAAAGCCACATTGCTGTAAACATTTGTTTTTAGGTCACCAAAGTGCCGGAGAAGCTGCTGTCCTATGCTGTTCGCTGTAAGAACCTAACAGTGTCCAACACTCGCACAGTGCTGCTCACCCCAGAGATCTACGTCAACCAGAATGTGTATGAGCAGCTTCTGGACCTTTTGCTAGAGGCCGTTAACAGAGGACGTATGTCTCTATTTTTGGCATTTTTCACATTTCTGCACGTATTTAAACTAACAGGAATTCTATTACTCACTACATTTATAATATTTGAAGTGGTAACCAAAACTAATCTCTAATTTGTCTAGATTTCTATGCATCATGAGGTTTAGGGTACAGCCAGGATTATGGATGTGACGTTGTCATCTCACTGTATACCGCTTAATCCTTTGCAAGGGTTCAGGGGAGAACATTTCTGTGCTGGGTATATAATCTGAGGATAGGGTGCCAATGTATTAGTAGGCACACACTCACAAAAACATACACACTATATAGGTGCAATTTAGTGCAGCCGATCCACTTTGAATCCATGTTTTTTTTTACTGTGGGAGGAACCCAGAAACCTATGTGGACACAAGCAGAACATGGAAACTCCACCCAGATCGAAATTCACACCTCGTTCCTTAGCGTTTATAATAATAATAATGATTATTATTATTATTGTTATTATTATTATTACAACAACCAGGCAGCACAGTGGCTTAATGGTTAACATGTTCGTCCCTTGATGCTAGGAATTCAGAGTTCTGATCTTGGTGATGTTCCATGTTCTCCCCGTGTCCATGTGGGTTTCCTCTGGTTTCCTCTCACAGTCCAAAATCATGGATTTAAGGTGAATTGGCTGCTCTAAATTACCCTATCCAAATTGCCCATATATAGAGTGTGTGTCTGTGACGGTGTGCCCAGTGATTAGATTGGCAACCTGTCCTGGGTGTGTCTGCCCACCACCCGAAGCGTTCCCTTGGATGGGGAACCCCCCCCACGACCCTAGTAGAGGATTAAATGGAAGATAATAAATGAATGAATAATAAACAAACTGAGAGTGGATGTGTACTGCTTCAGTGGAAAATCTTTAGATCCATAATCAATTTAAGGTTAAGTGGATGACCCGTTTTAAAAAAGAACCAAAGGTTAATCTACAGTACAGGATGGATGTATTAATAAAAACAGCCTTCATGTCAGCCTTCATATTTGTCATTCCAACAATATAAAGTGGTGTACTTTTATACAGTGGTATACATTTTTCACAGTGTCCAGCTCTGTTTTCGGCAACAACAATAATATTTAATATGTGTGCTTGATCTTTAGGGATTGAGGAAGTGGTGGAATTTTTCGAGGAAGTTATTGCCGGCCTTTTAGCTGACCAGGAGGTGCGCACGTTTGGAGAGGTCATGGTGCCAGTGTTTGATATTTTTCAAAGTCGTGTGAAAGACTTTGACATCTGCCAGCTGCTGCTTCATGCCTACCTGGATATTCTGGTTTATTTTAGTAAACAAAAAGACATTGCTAAGGTCAGTCATGTTGATGTTCTGTGTTTATGGCGTGGTTCGGGCCGTCTGCTTTAGATTTTGTATTTCAGCCTTTTTTAACCTAAGTCTAACTTTAATCTAAAATGTGTTTCATTTTAATGTACAAAGTTCACCAGTATATTCATTCATTCATTATTTTTCACTTAATCCTCTACTAGGGTCACGGGATGAGGGTGGTGGTGGTGGGGTTCCCCCATGCACGTCCAGGGGAGAATGTTTCGGGCGCTGGGCTGATACACCCAGGACTCTCGCTGGTCACACACACACACACACACACACACACACATGCTATATGGGGCAATTTAGAAGCATTCACTTTACCTTGATTCCATGTTTTTGGATTGTGGGAGGAAACCGGAGGACACTCCGGACATGCAGTCATGGGGAGAACATGGAAACTCCACCCAGAGTGGGATTCGAACCTGAAACCGTAATGCCGATCCTAAACATCCAATAAGAATAAAGACATCTAAGTCACTTTAAATAAAAGTGTCTGTGAAGTGCTCCAGTGGATTTTTACATTGTGGTCAGTAACTGATCATCTCTCTGCAGGTGTTAGTGGAGTACATTCATCCCAAAGATCCTACCAACGGACTCCAGTACCAGAAGACTTTGCTCGGCACTGTCCTGAACATTTCTTGCCTGCTGAAAACTCCTGGGGTGGTGGAAAATCATGGCTTTTTCCTTAATCCTGCTCGATCCAGCCCACAGGAAATGAAAGTTCAGGAATCTAATATTCATCAGGTAAGCCCTCCAGTCAAGAGGACAAGAGTACAGGCCTGACACAGAGGGTCTGAAACACGACATTTATTTATTTTATAAATAATTTTACATATAGTTATACCATGTGGTTATCTTAGGATTGTTTTTAACTACTTAGCCTTGAACCGACTTCATGCAGAGTCTATGACTATGATCATGCATCTGTGTTGTTGTTGCCTCTGAAATTAGGATTTTTGTAATGCGTGATCTAATATATGGTATCCAACATGGGGTCCTAGGGGGGGTATATAAGATAAGATCATATTGGTCCAACAAATTTCATTATCAGCAGCAAATTGGTAGTGAATTGAAATGTTAAAGATACATCTAATATATTTAGGAGCTAGGAGTAGTAATTTATATTACTAAATGTATGATATATATATATATATATATATATATATATATATATATATATATAAAATATGTATATATATATATGTGTGTGTGTGTGTAAATTATAATTTGTATATGACAATTATCATCCTCTACTACTATAACTGGGCACACACATGCAGAAAATTGCTATATGGGCAATTTATAACTTTTAATTTAACTTGAATCTATGTGAGAGGAAACAGGAGAACATGGAGGAAGCCCACGTGGACACGGGGAGAACATGTAAACTCCAATACCCAATCAGATTGGGATTCAAACCTGGATCCCCAGTACTGAGAGGCGAACATATTATATACAAAAGTACCCAGTATATACAAAATAATATTTTACTTCACATTTATGTACATGACATACACTCACACAGACACACCGTGCCTGTTTCATATGTGTGCCCAGCGATGGATTGGCGCCCTGTCCTGGGTGTATTTGCCCAGCGCCCGAGACGTTCTCCCCTGGATGGGCATGGGGAACCCCACCGTGACCCTAATAGAGGATAAAGCGGGTGATAATGAATGAATGAATGACATATGAAACAGTATAAAGGAAAATAGATTGCACAGCAACAAAGTTGTTATGTTAATGTATGTTATGTTAATGTTATTGTCTGTTTGGCAGTGAGTGGTTATTGAGAGCAGTGCTGATTGTACAGTCTTACTGCAGCAGGAATAAAGAACCTGCGTTAACGTTCCACAACACACTTCGGATAACGTAGCCCGTCACTGAAGGTGCTGCCCAGTGCTGCTAGAGTCATGGGGCGAGATTCATTGTCCATAAGATTTGCTAGCTTGTTTAGCATCCTGTCTCCGCTAACCTGCACCGGGTCTAAGGGTTCCCCCAGAACAGAGCTGGCCTTCCTAATGAGTTTGTCCAGTCTGTTCCTGTCTGCATTAATGATGCTGCTGCCCCAGCACACCACTCCATAAAAAATGGCTGATGCCACCACAGTGTCGAAAAAGGTGTTAAAGAGTTGCCCCTGCACCCCAAACACCCTTAATCTCATCTCCTGTTTTATAGAGTGCAGCAGTGTTGTTTAATGAAAAGTAGCAAACAATTATGAGTTTAACTTAAATAACATTGTGAGCCAGGCTAGTATAACTGGCCCAAATTACCGCAGATGTATTTCAGAACCTCACAGTAAGCCTTCCCAGAGGAGTGGAGACTGTTATGGCTGCAGTAAAGTGACAAACCTAGAATAGGATGTCATAATGGCTTCTGTAATGTGCTGGTGTTGAATTACTTTTGTCCATATGGTGGAGGGCTGGCCAGTTTAATATTTAAATAGCCACATGGGACCATTATGGAGGGCTGAACCAACAGGCTGAACTAAATTTGAAAAAAAACAACAAAGCAGTCGTACTGCATGTATGGCATAGAGTGCACATGGCTTTTAATTCACGCACATTTGTTATTAAATATGTATGTTGTACACAATCTAGATGTATAAAATAGTCACCCAACTTCATCTGGTTTGCAGAAGATAGAAAACAGTGTAAGTTACAATAAATTAAACATAACACATTTCCATCCATCCATTATCTTCTGCTGGGGCGGGGTTCCCCATGCCCATTCAGGGGTTCCAATCTATTGCTGGGCACACACTCACTCACACAGACACACTCTATATGGGGCAATTTGGATAATTCAGTTGACCTTGATCCATGTTTTTGGACTGTGGGAGTAAACTGTAGAACCCGGAGGAAACCCACACGGACACGGGGAGAACATGGAAACTCCACCCAGATTGGGATTCGAACCTGGAATCCCTAGCACTGAGAGGACAAAATGCTAATCACTAAGCCACCATGCCACCCTGTTCATTATTTTTCATTTTTTAATTTATTTTAAATCCTCCGGGTTCTACAGTTTACTCCCACAGTCCAAAAACATGGATCAAGGTCAACTGAATTATCCAAATTGCCCCATATAGAGTGTGTCTGTGTGAGTGAGTGTGTGCCCAGCGATAGATTGGCACCCTGTCCTGGGTGTATCTGCCCAGCGCCTGAGACGTTCTCCCCTGGATGGACATGGGGAACAAGTCCACTAGAGTTACCAGTGTAAGCAAAGCTCTTAATCTTCATTGGTCCAGGGATGCAGTATCAACCCTTGTAGGCTTGTGGTTAAGGAACCAGCCTTGTGACCTCGGTCCCACCAAGTACCATGACTGAAGTGCTATTGGGCAAGGCACCTACCCCAATTGCCCCCCGGGCACCATACCACTCCAGGGATGTGTGCTCACTTCACTTAGTGCGTTTCACTGCACAGATGGGTTAAATTTGGAGGAGTTATTCATCTGTGCTTAAGCACTGTAGGCAAAATAGATCACTTTATCAAGGCTAACCCTATGTTCTAAACCCAACCATCAAATTTTTGTAAGTCGCTTTGCATTATTTCAACTGCAAAATGAACTAAATGTAGTTAATAAACTTTTATATGCGTCGGGTGTGAAAAATATTACTTTAAAGTGTCATTAGATACATTATTGTTTAGATACATTATTGTTGAACACAGTTTAGTGTTCTGGTGTGTTCGCATGCTGTCGTAGCTGTATGCTAGCCTGTGTTTAATGTTTGCAGATTCATGGTTGCTATTAATTCTTTTGAATCCTTTATGCAGTTTATGGGGCAGTTCCACGACAAGCTGCATCAGATTCTAAAAAACCTGCTGCAGCAGTCAGCCGAGACTCGTCACCTGCTGCTTTCCTGGCTGGGCAACTGCCTGCAGGCCAACATGGGTAGAGCCAAGATCTGGGCCAACCAGATGCCCGAGATCTTCTTTCAGATGTACGCTTCAGATGCGTTCTTTCTAAATCTTGGTGCCGCACTCCTAAAACTCTGCCAGCCCTTCTGTCGCCCTCACTCCCCAAAACTTCTGACTTTCAATCCAACCTACTGTGCTCTCCGAGACCTGAGTGAGGAGGAGAGGCGCTGTAGGAACGTGCATGTCCGAGGTAGGCTCCCCGTCCTCTCTCACTTTACTCATTACTCTATCTTGTTCTTCTCAAGCTCTAAACGACTGATGTGTTCATACTCCTCTCTGTAGGGCTGGATAAGGAGACATGTTTGATTCCCGTTCCTCCTCAGCAGACAGTTGAATTTCCTCAGTCTTACAGCCTTCTTACAGAGAACCTGATTCTCACTCAGCTCACCTTGCACCTCGGCTTTCACAGGTCTTTTACAATCTATTAATCTTTAATGTTAGCTTTGTTTTAAATTCAGCTCCGTTTGGCATTTGTTTAGTTGCTAAGCAGACGACACGGTAGCTTAGTGGTAAACAGGTTCGCCTTTCTGTGCTAGACATCCAGGTTCAAATCCCTATCTGAGTGGAGTTTCCCTGTTCTCCGTGTCTGTGTGTATGTTTTTTTTTCCCCCCACAGTCCAAAAACATGGATTCAAGGTGAATTGCACTGTGGAAGCTCAGTGGTTTGGGTGTTGGGCTGTCAAGCCGAATATTGAGGGTTCAAATCCCTTGTTCACTGAAGTCACAATGTGAACCCTTGATCAAGCCCCAAACCCTCATTGCTTCAGAAAGGCTGTCTCTGTGTTCTGACCCCAACCCTCAAGTTTGGATACTTGAATCCAACTATTGCCTCCTTTTTAATATTATGATGAAACCTTCATGGCCAGATAAATTGAAAATACCAAATTGGTTGTAGGTGCCCATCCAAGAAAAATCAATCTGTCAATCTATCACTGGGCACACTAACTCACACAGACACACACACTAAGATGGGGGCAGTTTCTCATGCAATTTAGATTTAGGCAATTTCTCGTCTCATCTCATTATCTTCCACTTAATCCTATACCAAGAACTAGGGCTGGGGGGTGGGGTTCCCCATGCCCAGCCAGGGGAGAACATTTTGGACACTGGGCAGATTCACCCAGGACAGGGCGCCAATCCATTATTGAGCACAAACTTACTTACACAAACGCACACACTATATAGGGGCAATAATAGAGCAGCCAATTCACATACCAATCCATGTTTTTGGACTGTGCACTTGCACAAAGTGTTCAAACCTGGATCTGCAGCGCTTGGAGGTGGATATGCTAATCACTAAACCACCATGCTGGTTTTATTAAAAATACAGTTATGGCCAAAAGTTTTGAGAATGATACAAATATTAATTTTTACAAAGTCTACTGCACTTTTTATAATGGCAATTTGCATATACTCCAGAATGTTATAATGAGTGATCAGCTTAACAGCAATTAATTGCAAAGTCAATATTTGCCTAGAAAATGAACTTTATCCCCCAAAACACATTTCAACTTCATTGCAGCCCTGCCTTAAAAGAACCAGCTAACATCATTTCAGTGATTGCGCCATTAACACAGGTGTGGGTGTTGATGAGGACAGGGCTGGAGATCAATCTGTCATGATTAAGTAAGAATGACACCACTGGACACTTTAAAAGGAGGCTGGTGCTTAGCATCCTTGTTTCTCTTCTGTTAACCATGGTTATCTCTAAAGAAACATGTGCAGTCATCATTGCACTGCACAAAAATGGCCTAACAGGGAAGAATATCGCAGCTAGAAAGATTGCACCTCAGTCAACAATCTATCGCATCATCAAAAACTTCAAGGAAAGAGGTTCCATTGTTGCCAAAAAGTCTCCTGGATGCCCAAGAAAGACCAGCAAGCGCCAGGACCATCTCTTAAAATTGTTTCAGCTGCGGGATCGGGCTACCAGCAGTGCAGAGCTTGTTCAGGAATGGCAGCAAGCAGGTATGAGTGCATCTGCACGCACTGTGACACGGAGACTCTTGGAGCAAGGCCTGGTCTCAAGGAGGGGAGCAAAGAAGCCACTTCTCTCCAGAAAAAACATCAGGGACAGACTGATATTCTGCAAAAGGTACAGGGAGTGGACTGCTGAGGACTGGGGTAAAGTCATTTTCTCTGATGAATCCCCTTTCTGATTGTTTGGGACATCTGGAAAACAGCTTATTCGGAGAAGACGAGGTGAGCGCTACCACCAGTCTTGTCTCATGCCAACTGTAAAGCATCCTAAAACCATTCATGTGTGGGGTTGCTTCTCAGCCAAGGTAATCGGCTCTTTCACAGTCTTGCCTAAAAACACAGCCATGAATAAAGAATGGTACCTGAATGTCCTCCGAGAGCAACTTCTCCCAACCATCCAAGAGCAGTTTGGTGATCAACAATGCCTTTTCCAGCATGATGGAGCACCTTGCCATAAAGCAAAGGTGATAACTACATGGCTCAGGGAACAAAACATAGAGATTTTGGGTCCATGGCCTGGAAACTCCCCAGATCTTAATCCCACTTGTGGTCAATCATCAAGAGACGGGTGGACAAACAAAAACCTACAAATTCTGACAAAATGCAAGCATTGATTGTGCAAGAAAATATTTTTAGGTTTAAATAATTTCAAGTTTATTTATTTTTCTATGGACAGTAAAAGAACTTTTTGTTTTCGCTGTGTGCAGGCTGCATGATCAGATGGTGAAAATGAACCAGTCGTTACACCGGCTGCAAGGCACATGGCGGGAGGCGCAGCATAGCGGCAGCCCGATGGCAGAGCAGCTGAGGGAGCAGTTTGAGCGCCTCATGACTGTGTACCTGTCCACCAAAGCTGCCGCCACCCAGCCGGTCATGCTGCAGAACTGTCTCAATCTGCAGGCGTCCTGCGCCTCCCTGCTGGTCCAGCTCAGCTTGGGGAACCAGGGTCCTGAACACATTCCCCTTTCCTTCCCTCTGCCTCCGCTACACAACAGCCTTCTGTGCTATGTGCCAGGTACTGCACCCTTCTTTAAAAAGTCTACTCTGTTATGGGAAGAATGGATCCCTTTTAGCGTCCCTCATTGATATTCAATTGTTCGAACCTGCTTCTGCAGAGTTCTTTGCTGAGAACATGGGTGACTTCTTTATATTCCTCCGTCGCTTTGCGGATGAAGTGTTGGAGACCTCTTCAGAGAACTTGGAGCAGGTTCTCAACTTTATTACTGTGTACATGGGAAATGTGGAGAGGTGAGTGACGTGCTTTTTAAAATTTGTACATTTATGTTTGATTTCTTATTACAGATTTGATAAATATTGAGCTGCACAAATACATCTTTATTTTATTAGGTGTCGGTGCTTTATTTAAAACCATGTAAATAAAATTCTTAACAAGGTTATTTCATGTCAGTTCAGTTATATTTTAATATAACGTAAGTTCAAAACTTTTTAAAGCCAATTCAGTAAATATTAAGGTGTTCTGATTCACTAGTTTGCACTGCCTCCTCTCAGCGCTGGGGATCTGGGAGGTGTTTACTTGTTCTCCCCGTGCCTGCGTGGGTGTTCTCTTACAGTTGAAAAACATGGATTCATGGTTAATAGGTTGCCATCCAAATTGTCACTATGTAGTGTGTGAATCTGTGTAAGTGTCTGCTTAGTACACCCCCCCCCCCCCCACTGACCCTAGTATATGACTAAGCGGAAGATAATGAGATGAGATGAGTTCCAATACCTGTATCTTGCTTATTGTAACTTAGCTTAAACAATATAAAAAGGCTTTTAAACCAATAAACAATCAATGCAAACATTTTAGTCAAATTCTATTTTATTTTAAAATGTTATATTTTATTTTAACTGTACATAACTCAATCTACACTTTACAGGGTTCAAACATCTAAAAAATTTTATTGCAGTTACTACATATTTATAACATTTTATATAAATTGTGGTCTGTTCAACAGTTATTACACCTTTTAATATTTTTTTCAGAAAGTGCAATTCAGCAAAAATTTCCCACCTTTTTTATTTACATAAGCTGCAAATTTTGACATTTACATATTGTTTCTACCCAGAGGTAAAGATGTATTTACATATTTACACTGTATAGCAGTGGTTCGTAAGATGTGGATCATAAAAGCTTCAACTCTCTAGTAGAGTTTCTCTCAAGGTTCTCCAGTTTCCTACCACAGTCCAAAAACATGGATTCATGGTGAATTAACTGCTCTAAATTGTGTGCTCAAGGATTGATTGGTGCCCTGTCCTGGGGGTGCCCAGCACTCAATACGTTCTCCTCGAATGGGCGACTGGTAGCTCCAAAGAGCTTTAAGACTTATAAACATTGTTGTGGCATATAGCGACAAATCAGTTACAAAGTTTGTTATATTTTAAATAACTTGCCTGTTTGATGAATGCATTAACCTGAACATCCATGATAAGTTTAAATATATTTATATACTGTATATATTTTTTTATCATCTTCATTAGCAATGACTACAACAAGATGAATACTTTTAAACAATCTGATTAGTTAAAAACCGTCCTGCCCCGGTTGAGTTAACTTGACTCTGTTGTTTCACTGGCAGAATGAAAAACCCTCATTTGCGGGCGAAGCTGGCAGAGGTGTTGGAGGCTGTCATGCCACATATGGAGCCTGTGTCACCTGGTGCGCCCCAGTCCATTATGTTTCAGCGGCAGGGGGTCTTCTGCTCCTACTGCCATGCACCACGCCTTGCAGAGGCTCTGATCACTGTGTTCGTTGACATTGAATTTACCGGTGAGTTTCAAGGGTAAAGTGCAGTTTGAAATGTTGTGCCCTGATTTTTACTCTACTGGGGTATTATAACATGTATCACTATGTACGGGCGGTACGGTGGCTTAGTGGTTATCACATTCACCTCTCAGCGCTGGGGTTTTAGGTTCGAATCCCAATCTGGGTGAAATTCCCATGTTGTATTCTTTGGTTTCCTCCCACAGTCCAAACAACATGAATAAAGGTAAATTCATTCATTCATTCATTATCTCCCGCTTTATCCTCTATTAGGGTCACGGTGGGGTTCCCCATGCCCATCCAGGGGAGAACGTTTCGGGCGCTGGGCAGATACACCCAGGACAGGACGCCAATCCATCGCTGGGCACACACTCACTCACACAAACACACTCTATATGGGGCAATTTGGAGAATTCAATTGACTTAATCCATGTTTTTGGACTGTGGGAGGAAACCGGAGAACCCGGAGGAAACCCACGCGGACACAGGGAGAACGTGTAAACTCCTTCCAGATGGGGATTCGAACCGGGAATCCCTAGCGCTGAGAGGCGAACATGCTAACCACTAAGCCACGTTGCCATAAAAGTAAATTAGCTTCTCTAAATTGCCCCATATAGTGTGTGATTGTGTGTGTGTGTGCGTGCGTGCGCCCAATGATGACTTGACACCCTATCCTGGGTGTATCTACCCAACGCCCCAAACGTTCTCCTCTGGATGGACAGGCAAAATAATGAAATCTTTAAGTCAGAAAATCTAATCTAGTGTAACAAATCTTGTTTTTGACTTAAATAGATGATAAGTAAGATGAGTCGATTTTTATTTATTTATTTTATTTATTTATTTATTTTTTTGCAGTTCACAATCTTATTTCCAAGTAGAGGAGTGAGTGGAAGATACTTTGAGCTGAGATCAAATGTATATTATATTTCCTTTAGGTGATCCTCATCAATTTGAACAGAAGTTTAATTACAGAAGACCGATGTATCCCATTCTAAAGTACATGTGGGGAGAGGAGAGTTACAGAGAAAGTGTTAAGGTGGGCAGTCTTAAATACTGTCTCTTGCAAAGAAATAACTACACTCACTTGTTATTTTATTGTTTCTCATTGTTTCTCCACTTACCATATAGCTGGACTTTGTAGTTCTACAGTTCCATTCTGTAGTCCATTTGTTTCTCTACATACTCCGTTAGTCCTCTTCACCCTGTTCTCTGATGCTCAGGACCCCCACAGAGCAGGTATTATTATGGTGGTCTATGATGGTATAAATGGATCAGATGTATGTTGTGTTTGGTGTACTGTTCTCTATGCAGCAGCACTGCTGTGTCTGATCCACTCGTACCAACACAACGCACTCACACCTGCACCACCATGTCAGTATCACTGCAGTCCTAAGCATCATACACCACTCTAATACCTTCTCTGTGGGGTCCTGGTCATCACAGAACATACTAAAGAGGACAAACAAAGTATGTAGAGAAACAGATGGCCTACGGAATGGAATTGTAGAACTATAAATTGGAGAAACAAGGACTGTACCTAATCAAATGGCTGGTACATGTATTTCTTTGTGGTTGAATTGCTTTTAATATTGAAAAAAAAACACTGAAATACTTTTGACATTTCAGAGTTTAGCAGATTTTGCTTCAAAAAATCTGGAGGCCATGAATCCTCCACTCTTTCTTCGGTATTTAAACCTGCTCATGAACGACGCCATTTTCCTGCTAGATGAAGCCATTCAGGTAACTATTCTAATGTCCGGCATGTGTTTAATCATATACAGTTCCCACACTGTTGTTCTGAACCAGAGGTTTTTACAATGACGGTCACATTAAAGATTATCTTTATCTATCTGGACTACAGTCTGGAATTTGTAAAACTACAAAGTCCATCTTTACAGGACAATATGTAGAGCAAAAACTTTTGTGTCCAAACTTTTGCCTGGCACTGTATATACAGTATTATTTTTGCTGATGGTGTTATTTTAGTACAGAGTACATTTTAAAATTAATAATTAGAATTAGCCGGCTTAATTATGATTACCAGCTGGTTTACTTTTCGTTACTCATCAAGAGCATCATAAAATAATTTCTGAATACATTGTAGTTACACATGGCAGGTGAGCTCTAACTGGTGCCCCCTTTCCCATCTGGTTCTATTTTTACTTTAGTACCTAAGTAAGATCAAGCTGTTACAGCTGGAGCGGGACCGTGGTGAGTGGGAGGGTCTGACCCCTGATGCTCGCCGGGAAAAGGAGTCTAGCCTGCAGATGTTCGGACAGCTGGCTCGCTTCCACAACATCATGTCGAATGAGACCATTGGCACTTTGGCTTTTCTGACATCTGGTAATTCAGAGTTCATGTTTAAAGGTTTTGGGGAGTTGCCTTTGCCATTTATAAGCTTAGTGTCAAAAATAGAATCTTTGAATAAAGAAACTATATATAATGGTTCTATATAATAACATTATATCCATCCATCCATCTATTATCTTCGACTTTATGCTCTACTAGGTTCGTGGGGGGGTTCCCCATCCCCATTCAGGGGAGAACGTTTCGGGTGCTGGGCAGATACTCCCAGAACAGGGATCCAATGTATCGTTGAGCGCACACACTCACTCACACAAACACACACTATATGGGGCAATTTGAAGAATTTAGTTCATCTTAATCCATGTTTTTGGACTGTGGGAGGAAACCGGAGAACCCGGAGGAAACCCACGCGGACACAGGGAGAACATGGAAACTCCACCCAGATTGGGATTCGAACCGGGAATCCCCAGCGCTGAGAGGCGAACATGCTAACCACTGTGCCGCCCTTTATAATAACAAATAATTGAGTATACATGGAATTGTAATAATAATACTAATTCCATTTAAAATAGGTGTCTAAATTTGAGACTTATTGCAAAGGCAAGTGGCACAATGTTGCCTTGCTGCAAGAAGGTCTCAAGTTCTGGGAAAAAAACCTCACGTTTGCATGTTCTCCCCAGGAAGCCGTGGTTTCATCTCACATTTAAGTCATTTAAATTGGTGAATTTCTAAAGTTTTAAAGTATTTGTCGGTATGTCAACCTCACAGTGGACTGACTACCTGTCCAGGGTAGTCAGTAGCTTTTTACACAGTAAGTGCTGGGATAGTCTTCAGGACCCCACAACCCTAATTAGCATAAGCATAATTATAAATAAGGGCAAATGTGATAAATAAGGGCAATCTGGGTGGACATTTTCTTTTAATGTCTGCATAATCCCAAAATCCCAAAAACATGGATTTCAAGGTAAATTGACTGCTCTAAGTTGCCCCATATAGTGTATGTGTCTTTGTGAGTGTGATTGGAGTACCTTCCTGGTTGTATCAGCCCAGCGTTTACACCGTTTGCAGGAAACGTCATCACAAGCCCGGGAAAAGTAGAGCTTATAAGGGGGTGTCTATAAAAGAATACATTTTGTTTAGTTGTAAACCTAAAATAGAAAATTTCTCTATTTTAAATAGTCTTATACTGTACCGGACTCGTACCACATTGCTGTAATAATTGCAGTTGGATTGAAGTGTCTGCAGTACAGAGTGCAGTATGTAGCGTCTGAAGTATAAAGAATGTCTGCAACAAAACATTTCTGAAGCTCATCTCGTCTGGAACATGTGTCTGGTGCACAGAGCGTCTGGTGTGCTGTTCCTCGAGAACACCGCATGTTTGCAGTACAGCAGATCTGAAGCATTGTGTATCTGGAGTCCAGTTAATCTAGAATCCAGCATGTCTGAAGTGCAGATAGTCTGGAACCCATCATCGAGCAGTGTGGCTCTATATTGTGGTGTTTATGGAACACTGAATTTGCAGAGCGCAGCACGTCTGGAGAACCGCATGCTTGGCACATGATCTGGTATGATGCATATGAAGCATAGCATGTTGGACTGAAGTTTGTAGAGCCTGTCTGGAGAGCAGCTGCTCTGGTGCACAAATAGGCAGATGTCTGGAGCAGAGTGTGTGTGGAGTGTAACTAGAGTTTACAAAACAGGTCCTTAAATCTGATTGGCTGAGCCGTTTGTCCAGCCGAGACATACACACCTAATACACACCTCTGAGCACTTCACATTCATATTAACGCGTTTAATACAATAAATTACTTTAAATCATAAAATGCAGATTAATATAAACATCGTTCGCCTTTCAGCGCAAGGGATTCTTGGTTCGAATCCCAGTCTGGGTGGAGTGTCCATGTTCTCCCAGTGGGTTTCCTCCGAGTTCTCCGGTTTCCTCCCACAGTCTAAAAACATGGAACAAGGTCAATTGAATTCTCCAAATTGCCTCATATAGTGTGTGTCTGTGTGAGTGTGTGCCCAGTGATAGATTGGCGCCCTGTCCTGGGTGTATCAGCCCAGCGCCTGAAACATTCTTCCCTGGAAGGGCATGGGGAACCCCCCCCCCCCCCCAACAACCCCAGCAGAGGATAAAGTGGAAGATAATGGATGGTTAAATGGAACGGGTTTCTCTAACAATGTTTGTTTACTTGGAAGACCAATTTATTAACGATTTTGCTTTCAATAAGTGCATTTATAAACCTTGTTTTTTTGTTCTTCTTATATATATATATATGTTTGTTACCATTTTATAAAAGCAATAAGGCACTCAAGGTTGTGTATTATTGTGAATAAATCATGGGAAAGAGGTTTCCTGTACTCCACTACACGCCGAACACCTCTTTCTCATGATTTATTTACAATAATGCACCTCTCGTGTCTTGCTGCTTTTTTTTTTTTATAAAATGGGTAGTTCTAGTCCTTAAATCTGATTGGCTAAGCCGTTTGTCCAGCCGTAACATTATTGATAATACACACACCTATGAGTGCTTCACATTGGTATCAACGTGTGAAATCCAATACATTATTTTAAATCATGTATCAGAAATGGAAAAACAGATTAATATAAACACCGAGCTGATTCCTGATGAGCACTAGGCCGGTATCCCGTTGCTGAACAATTGTTTACTTTAAAAACGGACTAGATTACATTGCTGAAGACCAGTTTATAAAATAAACACTTTTATGGATCAAATCTTTGAAAGCAATAATTCACTCAGTAAAGAGGTGTAACTGCTCTGCTTATCGTTGGGCCTAACAACACCGCTTTGCTGTTATGTAATTACAATAATACACGCTCTCTCATACATTATTGCTTTAATAACTGCAGTATAAGATGAAGTTTATAAACTACAAAGATATTGTATCCCATTTTTTTAGGTTAATCAGTTCTGAAGCTTATTCTATAAGCATATAATCAAACCCTTTTGTTTTTTCTTATGTTGGGCAGAAATCAAGGGCATCTTTGTTCATCCGTTCCTCGCTGAAAGGATCATCTCAATGCTTAACTACTTCTTGCAGCACCTGGTGGGACCCAAAATGGGAGCCCTGAAAGTGAAGGACTTCAGTGAATTTGACTTCAAGCCACAGCAGCTAGTATCAGACATCTGTACTATATACCTGAACCTGGGGTACGATGCTGACCATGCGTTTACTGTGCAGAAAACTATAGAACCATTAGCCCGGGCCTTACAATCGCTTTTGTTCTTATAAACAGTGACGAGGAAAACTTCTGTGCCACGGTCCCAAAAGATGGGAGATCATATTCCCCTACGCTCTTCTGCCAGACTGTTCGAGTCTTAAAAAAGATCAATAAACCTGGAGACATTATCGTGGCCTTCAGCCAACTGGCGGATAAAATAAAGGTCGGTCATTTCATTTTTCTCTTCATCTTTATACTTGTGTTGCAGTTGAGTAATGTAAAGTTCTGTTCTTTTGATCTAGTCTTTAGCAGATCAACATCAGCAAGAGGAGGAGACGTACTCGGACGCTCCGGATGAGTTTTTGGATCCCATCATGTCAACGCTGATGCTTGATCCTGTGCTTCTTCCTTCATCCAATGTCACTGTGGACCGCTCGACGATAGCGCGTCACCTGCTTAGGTTTGTGCCATAACCAGTGTAAATTGGGAAATAATTGAATTTGCAGTATTTAGTCAGTGCTGGGGCGGCACGGTGGCTTAGTGGTGAACACGTTCTCCTCTCAGCGCTAGGGATTCCCGTTTTGAATCTCAGTCTTGGTGGAGTTTCCATGTTCTCCCCGTATCTGCGTAGGTTTCCTCCGGTTTCCTCCCACAGTCCAAAAACATGGATCAAGTTAACTTGAATGCTCCAAATTGCCCCATATGGAGTGTGTTTGTGTGTGTCTGTGTGAGTGAGTGTGTGCCCAGCGATATATTGGCGCCCTGTCTTGGGTGTATTTGCATAGTGCCCGAAACGTTCTCCCCTGGATGGGCATGGGAAACCCCCCCCCCCGTGACCCTAGTAGAGGATAAAGTGGAAGATGATGGATAGTCAGTACTGCTGAGCTGTACTCTGTTTTATCGTCTCACAGGTGGATGTTTAACACCTAGTTTAGTTTTAGTTTTTTTTGGTAGTCGTAGACTTGTGGTTAAGGAACCCACTTTACAATCTGATTCGAGTCCCGGTTCCACCAGGTAATGTAGCTAAGGATTTGGTCTGGTCTCACTCTATTAACTACTATCTTGAAAATGTAGCGATTATCACTAGTCATGTGTTTGAAGACTAATTACTTACAGAAAAATTTGAAGTTTCAGTCATGAGCTTAATAAGTGATAATGAAGCTGCACAATTACATTGCATTTAATTTGAATGCATCTTATTTGGAAAATAGATGTCAATATTCGGTGCAACTAGATAGGGCAACATGAAGATCAACATGTGTTAGGGTAGCTCATAGTAGCTCAGTGGTTAGGGTGTTGGGCTATCAATTTGATGATTGTGGGTTCGAATCGCATGTTTACTGTGGGTCTTTAAGCAAGAGGTTTAACCCTCATTGCTCCAGGGATGCTGTATCAACCCCGTAAAAGCATCTGCTAAATGACCAAATGTAATGCATGTGTTTTTTTTTTTTTTTTATATATATAATTTGTATACACAAGTATGTGTGTATATATATATATATATATATATATATATATATATATATATATATATATATATATATAAAATTAGAAAATGGGTAGTTCCAGTCCTTAAATCATGTTGGCTGAGCTGTTTGTCCAGCCATGACAATATTGACAATAAACACACACCTGACCGCTTCACGTTCGTATCACTGCTTGATATACAATACATTATTTTCGTTTTTTCTAAACTGCCTTATGTAATTCGGTCACTAGATGGCAGTATTTAATTGTTAGAGAAGCTTTTAGAGGCGTAAAGGATACATGTATTTGTACCAAACCATTCAGTACGGGACACACAGTTCTGTACACGCAGTTGCACCGAGAACACAACAGTTGTGAGGTATGTTTCCACAAACATTTTGATTGTGCTAATGCATATTCGGCAAAATCATCCACTTGGGCATATAACCAGAGCCTGGGTAACCTGCAACCCAATGATTATCTAGCTCTGCTACTTTTAAAAAGATGTGGTAGGTTTTTGAGCAGCTCTCACATCAGGGTTACACTATTGCAAGTTATACAAATATTAGTTCTATAGAAAAAAAATAAATAGAAAAAGAATTGGAATTAAATCACCTGTGTGATGTTCTATAACTACCCTATTTTTTGTTCCTCCAGCGATCAGACCGACCCCTTTAATCGCAGCCCATTGACCATGGACCAGATCAGACCCAATGAGGAACTGAAGCAACAGATCATGCAGTGGCTGGCTGAGCATAAGCCAGCAGGTGTACAGATGGGACCCAGTGGTTAATACTGCACCAGTTTAGCCTTCATCTCAGCTTCACCTCGTCTCTTTCTCCTCCATAGACTTTAAAATCATGACAAAACACCAGTCTGTAGAAAGAGCACAGGAGTACAGCTAACCCAATACACTATACAGACATCGAAACCTTAAGGAGCTATGACATTATATTTAAAATGTTCTCCCCTTTGCAGCTATAACAGCTTCCACTCTTCTGGGAAGGCTTTTTGCAAGGTTTTGGAGTGAGTCTGGGGAATTTTCTTTTTTTGCCTGTTCATACCGAAGAGCATTTGTGAGTTGCGTGAAAGGACCAGACGAGTTCTCCACACGAAACTCTCCCAACGGTACCTTTATGGAGCTGGTGTCGTGCACTGGGGCACGGCATTTCCTAACTTGTTCCCACAATGCTGTAAGCATATAGTTGTCCTAAATGCATGGCTGTGTGTGTGAATTAATTCTCCACTCTGACAATAGAACCTGATTCATTCAACATTCAAATGCAACGATCTAAACATGTGTCCTAATTCATGGGTTCATATAATGTATATACACCTACCACTCATTTTAGTAGTCACATCTCTTGGTTTCATTCATTTTATTAGCTTTACTTACCATATAGATGCACTTTGTAGTTCTAATTACTAACTGTAGTCCATCTGTTTTTCTTAATTGTTTTCTAGTATTTTGTTCTCCACTCTAACGATCAGGGCCACCGCAGATCAGGTGCTGAGGGGGTACAGTGACATTAATGCATTGGTATTTGTTGCCCTGGTACGAATGGATCAGACATGGCAGTACTACTGTGTCTGATCCGCTCACCACCACGACATTAATATTACTGCAGTTATAAGAATGATCCATAACCCACACAGTACCTGATATGTAATGGTCCAGTGGGGGTTCTAATCATTAGACAACAGTTTAACAGGAAAGTATGTAGACCACACAAACTACAAAAAGCATCTAATGGGTAGGTGAAGTTGATAAGTAGGTGGAGTATAAAAACAGAGAGATGTAGCTAATTAACTGGCTGGATAGTGTACATAACTTATACTTGCATACTTCTCCCTGAAGTTCCTTGATGTACACCCTCAATGTGTATGATTGGATAAATGCCTGGACTGTGCTTTTATACTGCTGCATTAAACTGATGTACTTTTATTGTGTTATAAACGTAAAGCTTCCGTTTGTATGTACAATTTTTGGGAAAACATGTTGACGACTTCTGTTCTCTACCTCGCAACTCCCGCAGAATTAGAGAAATGTTAATGGTCGGTTATGTAACAAGTGAAATGGATTTGTTGAAACAGCAAGCACGTTCCCCACTCTGTGCAGGGGATCCAGGTTCGAATCCCGATCTGGGTGGAGTTCACATGTGCTCTCTGTATCAGCCTGGGTTTTCCAGTTTTTTCTCACAGTCTAAAATCATAGGCTCAAGATGAATTGCTTTCTTTAAATAGCCCCTATAGTGTGTGTGTGTGTGTGTGTGTCCTCAGCGATAGACTGGCGCCATGACCTGTGTGTATCTGCCCAATGCCCGAAACGTTCTCCTCTGGATGGGTATAGGGAACCTGTCAGCGCATCGGCCCAGTGAGTGGCCACCTGCTCTTTCCATATTGTTTGCCGTAGGGCATGTCCTGGACACTTTTCTGTCACGTGTGCAGCAGGTGCTCCAACACTCCACTCAGATTGGGATTCGAACCTGTATACCCAGCACTGATAGGCAAACATGCTCAGCACTAAGCCAACATGATCCCCAATTATATAATTAGTAATGTCCTTGTCTTAATATCAAAGTTCATAAATTCATTATCTTCCTCTTATTCCTCTATTAGGGCCAATACTGGGCACCCTCACTCACACAGACACACACTATATGGGACAATTTAGAGCATTCAGTTTACCCATAATCCATATTTTTGGACTGTGGGAGAAAAACCACGGTCATGGGGAGAACATGGAAACTTCATCCAGATTGGGATTCAACCCTAGCTCCCCAGCGGTTCTCAATATCGGAGTTAATTAAAAATTATATATTTTACAAGATGTCTAAACAATGTAGTGTACAGATTTTTGAAAAAGCTTTTGCTTTAGCTTAGAAAATAGACAATCTGTTTATATAGATAGAGTGAGTAAGAGAGGGCGTGTGTGTTGGTTGATCTCATGAGCAGTACTACTGGAATTTTTCTTTGACCTCTTACTGTCTCT